>PVIH01003080.1:44815-170067 GCA_004025045.1 Sigmodon hispidus
TCTCTCTCTCTCTCTCTCTCTCTCTCTCTCTCTCTCTCTCTCTCTCTCTCTCTCTCTCTCTCTCTCTCTCTCTCTCTCTCTCTCTCTAGACTCATCTCTGGAGAGACAGAGAAGTGATTTTGAGACTAGAGTTCAGAGCAGAACTTTGCTTGATAATCATGTACTTACTCTAAGATAATCTTTTTGCAGGATCCTGGTTCTCTCTATGAACAATCAAGCCCAGGCCTCAGAATCCCCAGCCACAAATAAAACTAAGTGAATGGAACATGGTGCCCCTATAACTTGTGCACTCTCCTTTTCTTGAACAGTGAACCCACAAGACTCTGTTAATCCATACCTATCCCCTTCAAACTCACAACCATCAACAAGGCAGTCCCAATTAAATCATGCTGCTTTCTTTCTTCAACATTATTCCTATTGATCCAAGGAATGATTCTCATCATAGCCCTCTGGAGATCTTTGAGGAAGATACTGATCAGGCCCATTTCTGCAGAATTTCCCTTGTATCATTGGTATTAAGACTCCCTAAGAGGTTTTTCTGGGAGCCAGAGCAGAAGCCAACAGCAACTGTTGTTCATCTTTATTCTGATTTTAACACAACAGCTGAGATAATATGGCATGTGGTACCAGTGACTTCCTATGGCCTTTCCTAATCCTGACATGTCCCAGCAAGGGAATATTTCTTCAGTATTCATGTTGAAAGAATAATACTTTTACACACCAAGCACTACATTCTTTGCATGGTAGTTGTTACTCATGCAAACTTGGTCTCCGCCTATGTTTTCAGACACTCCCCTATACAATCCCTAAATTGCACTTGAATGCATGATCGCTCGGACATCCCACTTGCTTACATGCTGCCTCATCAACACCTTCAATCTCTTATTTCCACTTATGGAAAATCCTAGGAAAAACTCACTCAAGCTCAGCTGAACTTTTCTCGGTTCTTCTAGACACAAATTTTCCATTGTCTGTATTGCCAAAGAACTTTCTAGGTTCAAATTGTATGATAGTCATTTATGTTTATCTTCTTTGAAAATCTAGAGGCTCCAGGCAGTTGGGAACCACGCCTTATGCATGTTTAAACTTCCTGAGCATTACATAGCATTTGGCTAGTTAAGTATCCACAAATGCTAAGTGAGTTGAATTGATAGACTCACCTTTAAGTATAAAGTCTTCTTTGAGCCTCTAGATTACCTACACAACTACAAATGGAGCTTCAATAAATAAGTATGAGGTTCTCTTTGTGTTTATGGTAGTCCTATACACAGTATAAACTGCAAGACCTCTGAGTTGTCAGTTATCAGCCATCACTTACAGACTGATGCAGACTTTTTTTCCCTCATACATCCCCCCAGAGCCCTCCTCTTTGCCTAACCTTTCTGGGTCTATGGACTGTAGCTTGGTTATCATTTACTCAATGACTAATATCAACTTGTAAGTGAATAATACCATGTTTGTCCTTCTGACTCTGGGTTACCTCACTCAGGATCATTTTTTTTCTAGTTCTATCCATTTGCCTGTAAATTTCATGATGTCATTTTTTTAATAGGTGAGTAATACTCCCTTATGTAAATGGACCACATTTTCTTTATCCATTATTCAGTTCAGGAACATTTAAGTTGCTTCCAGTTTCTGGCTATTACAAATAAAGCCACAATAAATTCTGATAGGGAATGCACTGAATTTATGGACTGCTTTTGTTAGGACGGGTAATTTTATGTTAATCCCATGGATCCCTGAGCAGGGGGACATTTTTCCATCTTCTGTTATCTTCTTAATTTCTTTATTCAAATCCTTGAAGTTTTTGTCATACAATTCTTTTACTTGCTTGGTTGGGGTTACCTCAAGATACATTATTTGAGGCCATTGTGAAAGGTGTTGTTTCCTTAATTTCTTCCTCAGCCAATTTGTCATTTCTATATAAAAGGGCCACTAATTTTTATTTAGGCAATCTTGTATTCAGCCACTTTGCTGAAAGTATTTATCAGCTAGAGGGATCTCTGGTGGAATTATTAGGGTCACTTATGTATACTATGATATCATCTGTGAATAATAATACTTGACTTCTTCCTTTCCAATTTGTACCCCCTTGATTCCTTCAGTTGACTTATTGCTCTAGCTCAAACTTCAAGTAATACATTAAATAGGTATAAAGAGAGTAGACAGCCTTGTCTTGTTTCTTATTTTAGTGGAATTCTTTTGAATTTCTCTCCATTTAATTTGATGTTGGCTATAGGCTTGTTGTAATTTGCTTATGTTTAGGTATGTCCCTTGTATCCCTAATGTCTCCAGGACTTTTATCATAAAGGGGTGTCAGATTTTTGTCAAAGGCTTTTTCTACATCTAATGAGATGATCTATTTCAGTTTTTTTTTTATATGGTGGATTATATTTACTGATTTTCCTGTACTGAACCATCCCTGCATCTCTGGTATGAAGCCTACTTGATCATAGTGGGTGATATTTTTGATGTGTTCTTGGATTTTGTTTGCAAGTATTTTAATGAGGATTTTTGCATTTACGTTCATAAGGGAAATTGGTCTCTAACTCTCTTTATTAAGTCCTTATATGGTTTGGATATCTAGGTAACTGTGATCTCATAAAATGAATTGGGCATGGTTCTGTCTATTTTCTGAAATAATATAGAAGTATTGGCATTAACTCTTTGAAAGTTTGATAGAATTCTACAATAAAACCATCTGACCCCAGGCTTTTTTCTTTTTCTTTTTCTCTTTTTTGGATGGGAGAATTTTAATGACTGCTTCTATTTCCTTAGGAGTTATAAGTCTATTTAAATTGTTTATCTGATTTTGATTTGACTTTGATAAGTGATACCTATTGAGAAAAATATTCATTTCTTTTAGATTTTTCCAACTTTGTAGAGCAAAGGCTTTTAAAGTATAACCTTACTATTCTTTGGATTGGATTTCCTCTGTGTCTGTTCTTATGTTCCCCTTTTTGTTTCTGATTTTGTTAATTTGAATATTCTTTCTCCATCTTTTGGTTAAGGGTTTGTCTATCTTGTTCATTTCCTCAAAGAACCAACTCTTTGTTTCATTGTGTCTTTGTACTGTTCTCTTTGTTTCTATTTTATTGATTCCAACCCTCAGTTTGATCATTTCTTACAATCTGCTCCTCTTGGGTGTGCTTGCTTCTTTTTGTCCTAGATCTTTCACAAGTGTTGTTAAGTTGCTAATATGACAACTCTCCACTTTTAAAAAACTATATATACACTTAGTTCTATGAACTTTCCCCCTTAGCATTGCTTTTATTATGGCCCATAATTTTAAGTATGCTCTGTATTCATTTTAATTGAATTCTACAAAGTCTTCTTTATTGACACAGTAGTCATTCATTAGAGTTGCTCAATTTCCATGTTTATAAGCTTTCTGTTGTTTCTATTGTTGTTGACATTCAGCTTTAATCCATGGTAGTCTGATAGGATACAGGGAGTTATTTCAATTTTCTTCTTATATCTGCTCAGACTTGCATTGTGATCAAGCATGTGGTCAGTTTTGGAAAAAGCTCTATGAGATATATGAGATACTTTTGTGTTTGGGTGAAATATTCTGTAAATATCTGTTAGGTCCAGTTGGGTTATAGCATTTGTTTGCTCTAGTATTTCTCTGTTTAATTTTGTCAAATGATCTGTTCACTGGCGAGTGGGGTATTGAAGTCTCCCACTATCAGTGTGTAGGAGTCAATATGTGATTTAAGCTGTAGTAGTATTTCTTTTACAATCATGGGAACTCTTGCATTTGGGGCATAGATGTTAAAGACTGAAAATTTGTCTTGATGGATTTTTCCTTTGATGAGTACAAAGTGTCCTTTTCTCATCTCTTTTGATTAGTTTTAGTTTTAGATTAGCAGCTTACTACTTAGGTCCATTTCATTGGTATATCTTTCTTTAACCCTTTACCCTAAGGTAATATCTATCACTGATATTGAAGTATGTTTCTTAGATGTAGCAGAAGGATAGAACTTGTTTTGCATCCATTCTGTTAGTCTATGTATTGTTATTAGGGAATTGTGACCATTGATATTGAGAGATATTACCATTCAATAATTGTTGATTAGTTGCTTTGTTGTTGATGGTGGTGGTTGTGGTGATGTGTGTATATGAGTGTGAGTATGTATGTATGTATGTATGCACATATGTATGTATGTATGTATGTATGTATGTATGTATGTATGTGTGTATGTATGTATTTCCCTTTTTTTGGTTTTTCTGGTATGAGATTATTTATTTCCTGTGCTAGGTTGCCATTTTCCTTCTACCACACCCTCTGTAGGGCTGGGTTTGAACGTAGATATTGTTTAAATTTGACTTTATCATGGGATGTCTTATTTTTACATCTATGATAATTGAAAGTTTTGTTGGGTATAGAAGTCTGGGCTGGCATCTGTGGTCTCTTAGAGTCTACAGAACATCTGCCCAGGCCCTTCTGAATTTTAGTCTCCATTTCTCAATCAGGAGCAATTCAATACATCTGTCTTTATATGTTATTTGATCCTTTTCTCTTGCAGCTTTTAAAACTCCTCCTTTGTTCTGTATGTTTAGTGTTTTGATTATTATGTGGAAAGGAGACATTCTTTTCTGGTCTAATCTATGTGGTGTTTTGTAAGCTTCTTGTACCTTTATGTGTATCTCCTTTTCTAGCTTAAGAAAAAAAAATTTTTAAAGTATTTTCTGGGCCTATAATTCTTCTCCTTTCTGCACTCCTACTGATCTTATGTTTGGTCTATACACAGTGTCCCAGATTTCCTACATGTTTTGTGACAGGAATTTTTTAGATTTAACATTTTTTGGCTGATGAATCTATTTTTTCTATCATACTGACTAAGATTCTCTCTTCCATCTCTTGTATAATGTTGAAGATTTATGTCTGTAGTTCCTGCTCACTTACCAAGATGTTCAATTTCCAGAATTCCCTCAGCTTGTGTTTTCTTTATTGCTTCTATTTCCATTTTCAGGTTTTGAACAGTTTTGTTTACTTTCTTCAACTGTTTGTTTTTTCTTAGCTTTATTTGGGGGATTCATTCATCTCCTTCCTGAATTTCTTTAAAGGATTTATTAATTTCCTATATTTTAAGAAACCATGTCTGTCATCTTCATGTAGAAACGGTCTCTTTCTTGTGTTTCAGCTATGCTAGAATATTCAGGGCCTTCTGTAGTAGGATAGCTGGGATCTAGTGAAGACATATTATCCTGGTTGCTTTTACTCCATTTTTATGCTGGTGCCTAGACATGTGGGTTTGGTGCTGATTTCTGGTAATTCAGGAGAGAATGGTCTGTGTGATCCACAGGAGGTATGGATCGGGTGGTAGGTAGGCATCTGGGATGAACCTGAGGGATTGGGTCTGCTGGGGGAACTGAGAGAGGAGAGAAGTTCTGTGGGCAGGCTATGTGGTCTTCTGGCAGACATGGCCTATGGTTGAGCCCTGATGCAGACTCTTAACAGACCATTGACAACTCTTCTTATAGTTTCCTATCTACTTTTTTGGCCTAGAAAATTCAGTTTTTAAAATTAATGTATTTCTTAAAGTTATTGTTGACTGTGCCTAGTTTTAATAATTCAAAACATAATGTAGATAGGTATCCTCTTCTGAGTATGTTTAATGGACATCTCCATGTGAGTGAGAACTGAATCACGTTTATGATTCTAATCTGACTAGGAACTCGGCTCTACACACTCCCCCGTTTCCTCTGGGGCTAGTTCTCCCTTCCCTTACCAAATCCTCATTATTTTTTAATATCCTCCATAGTACTACCTTTCAGAGATACTATCGAAAGAACACACTGTACTGAAACTCAAGCAACAAAAGGAACCATTTGCTTGTCTGGTCTCCACCGGCATGTCTGTCAAAGAGAAGGTGGAAAAATGCCCGCTGATGACAGACACCAGGTTAGAGCCAGTACAGCGGGAAAATGATCTATTAGCATTTTGTTCTTATTACAATTGGTGCTGCCAGCTCATAAAAATCCAGGTTGAACTGCTGTGCCACTGGAGCAAGTAAACCCTTTCCAGGGACTCTTCCAATTCCCATCCTTGTGTTGGGAAGACTAGACAGCACCTGGGAACTATGCAAAAGGATAGCAAGGCTTCCCCACTCCAGAAACGTGAAGTATAAGATGAGGGAAGCAGGGGAAAGGAAGGGGAAGGAAATGGGACTTGCAGGACATGGAAGGCTCGAAAGGGATGAGATGTAGTTCTCCCAGAGGGCTTTGGTAAAGCAAAAAGATGCTGTCTCTGTTGTTTTGGATATGACCACTGTGTTTTCCTGTTGTGTTTCATTTTGATAGCTGCATAAACACTACAACTGTCCTTTATTTAACTGGCTTACTGTTGCCACAGTAAAATCAAAGGTCTCTATTAATGAAAAGAGTGGCATTGCGCTTATGAAAAGCCCACAAATTGCCAATAGCTGGTTTTAATTAACTATTATCAGTAATTTTTTTCCTTCTTATCAGAAATAAAAGCACATCAAGTTACAACCAAAAGGGCATCTCAGGGACACTGAGAAACATGAGGCACATCTGATATATCACCATAATGAGAATTTACTAAGAGTGAGAGAAACAGGACAGTGAAGGAGTTGAGGGGAGAGAAAAGAACATTGAAAAAAAGGAAAAGTTCACTTAGGTTGACGCGGGAGTAGATTCCAGGGCATGGAGTACAAACTCATGCACATGGAGATGCTTGATGCTCACAAAGGGCAAAAGAAGAACCAACAGTGTGCTGAGCACACTGCCAAGGCTCTTATTTTTGGGTCTTGTAATTCAGAGAGGCACACCTTGTTGAAGGTGTTCCATCCTGCATCAGAGCCCACAGTTGGAAAAGAGTTATAAAAGAATTGGAATCCTGTTAAGTATAAAGACTTCTTGTTCCTTCCACAATACCAGTTTGAGCAATAATCAAATAGTAAGCTGACCAGACTAACTCTAAATCAGCAATGAGAAATAATATATACCAATTATGATTTATAGTACATTTGTATTATATTACTGTGTACAATGCTGGTGACAATCAGAATACTGACTTTGATGCTTCTATTTATCAAATAAGAAATAAGAAGTACAGACATATTAACTAAATGGCTACTAAGAAACAGACTCATGTCTAGCATGTACCTTATGATCCAACATTGGTGATTAATAATTTTTCCCATTAAACACCTCTTAGTAAGTCAAAATATTAAAAACAAATATATAGATACTTTCTTATCAGAGATCATTGATTAAAAATATTTCCTCCCTGTTCTTCTGAAAAGTATGTGGAGTCATTAAACTCCAGGATAAAGCTTGCATAGTTTCCTTGTAAATGGCAGAAAAAGACTTGGCTTAAAGGATTGACAGAGCTGGAGTCTGCTACTAGATACTCACTCACCCTTAGCCAAGTCTTAAATTTCCTTCAGGCTTCATTGTCTAAAATCAGATATTTAAAACATGATCCGTGAAGCTTCCTCTACCTCTACAACATTAATAATTCTCTCTCTCACACACACACAAGATTTCATATCTTTCTCTTAGATCTCCTTGGATGCAGACCACTGTAGTCTTGAAGACTTCAGAGTAGCCTAGAATGGGGTCTTGTATAGTTCATATAAAAAGTCTTTCATTATCAAAACAAATGTTCTCATGAGAGGTCTGCCAGACTTACGGTTCTGTTGAAACACATCAGTAGCCAAGTATCCAATGAAGGGAAAATTATACATGGTTTTGAAAAGTAGTATTTCAAATAAATAAATGAATAATAAACATTCAAAATAAGCAACTATAAGTGAGAATAGTCACAAAAGTAGTGGGGAAGCAGAGCAACACCCCCCCAAAAAATGTTGGAAATTTGCACTGAAGTTTAGTGGGGATACAAAATGGGTAAAGTCAACATGTATTTTATGAAATAAAGGGGAAAAAACTTAGGAAATATTTTAGTAATGTTTTATTTCTAAATTTTTAGTGTCACCAAATAGTATATAGGTCTTTGGGTGACTACATGATGGAATAGCAATTAAAATAATTTTCAGTCTTTGTTTTTCCATAATATAATTCTAAAACTAATGAGAAAAGCCAAGACTACATATTTCTAGACAAAAAACCAACACACTAATCCCTTCTGTAGCAAGAAAAGAGAATTGGAGTTTTATACTGTGTTATGGATACAAATCCCACAACTAGTCCAATGAGGTGTTGTTTGGAGTTCTTGTGTGCTAAGAAGCAAATGACAAGAAACTATGGTTCTTATAACTGTGACAGACTCTTAAAGTATAACAATCACTTTAATATTTTGATCTCAGTGCCACTTGTCTTTGGGGAAATGTCCTGTGGTCAATGCCTGAAATATTTGGCAGTTATATTTTGGAATTAGGATATGGTATCATTTGATATTAAATTATGCTTGATTTGCATGCTTTCAAGTTTTGACTTGAATACCATTTTTCTTGTTTCGATTTGTTTTTTTAAAATCAGGTAAGAAATTAAAAATGACAATTAAGCAAATTACAAAGAATTGTCCATGAGAGTTCTTCGATATCAAAAAGAACCAACCGTTAAGTTCTTCTAAAATAAGACTAAATTTTATGCATCAGATTCTTGGATTTAGGGCTCAATGAGGCACACCCATGGGTAAGGCACTTGCTCCCAACTTGACAACCTGAGTTTGATGCCTGTTGTCCATATGGTAGAGGGAGAAAACTGACTCCAGCATGTTGTGCTAGTCACACATGTCCCATGCCAACCAAGTAAATATACATGCCTACATATATAATATTAAGTAATCCCAGAATTTTCAGATACATTCATATTTATTTGTTAATACACTTATGTGTAATTTATATAATATATCATAATAGATAATTAATATATTAAAATTCTAAAATGTCTATCTACAAAATAGGCTTACACCTTTACAACTGATGTAGACTTCTGGTAACTCAGGTGAATAATTGAGATAAATTTTCTACTTTGGGCTGGCTTGTTATAAGAACTAAGGATACGATGAACTCATCTTCACTATAGATAACAGAGAAAAGACTCTCTGCTGTCTCTAATAGTCAAATGCTGTAGAAATGAGCATCCCCAGCATATCAGGTCTTGAGAAAATGAGCACTAAAAGCCCTGTCCTTTGGAGAGCTCATGTTGAAGCTTAAAACAGCAGTGTGTTCATGTCCTTTGTCACTTCAAGTTCAGCCAAACTGACAATGACTGTTATTACTATCAAGCTACTATTCAGATTTAAGTCTTTACTCAACAGTTGTGTGTGGGGGGGAACATCAATGAATTGGGTTAATCAGCAAAGGCACCTCAGGTAATCCATGTTGCTTTTTATTATATCAGCAATGATGTGCTCTAAGCCCCAAACACTCATTCACTCTCTCTGAACTTACTTTTATGAGTAAGCTAGGAGGTATTTGGCTTACTGGCTTTATTACTGGACCAAATGACCAATGATGCGTGCCTAGGTCACAGCCTCCTTCTCAGTGACACTTTAAGTCTTCCCAGGGATTAGTCACTGAATAAATCCCAGCACTGAATGCGTTCTAATTTGTAGGGTCATCAATAAAAAAATAAAAGTAAAATAAACAAGAAGACATTATTATCTGGGTCTTGGCCTAAAATGCTTGCCTAAATTTCCAAAATCTGTTTGCCCCAGCCAAAAGGCTCACTCATTGTATAAGGTCTAAAAAGTCTGAAAGACTTTAAAATTAAGTAAGTCTCAATTCTTCAGTCATAGACCCAAGGAGAAATACTTTCTGACATATACTGAGGTTCAAGGGAAAGTAAAGGAAAAACATCCAATAAAAGATTGGTCAAGAACCTGGCATTGGTTCATCAAAAAAGTTACAGCATGAACTTAAATTTATTTCATATTTCTGACTCTATTTATTTACTTATTTATGATTTCTTGAGACAGGGTTTCTTGGTATAGTCTTTGGCTGTCCTGGAACTCACAAAGATCTACTTGCCTCTGCCTCCTGAGTACTGGGATTAAAGGCATGGACTGCCACCACCTGGCATGACTCTAGCATTACTCTATTATTTTTATGTGTAAAATGTATGGGCTAGAATACTAGAGTGTGCTGGCTGGGTTTAAGTCTACATGACACAAGCTAGAGTCACTTGGAATGAGAAAAATCTCAAAAAAGAAAAAGATAAAAGCTCCAGCAGACTAGCTTGTAGTCAAGTCTGTGGCATTCCTGATTGATGATTGATGTAGGGGGCTGAGCTCACTGTGGGCTGTGCCAGCCAGCCTTGGGTAGTACTGGGTATTATATGAAAGCAGGCTGAGCAAGCTACAGGAGCAAGCCAGTAAGCAGCAGAAGCATTCCTCTATGGCTTGGGTACCAGTTCCTGTCTTGTCTCCCCTGGAGGATGAACTATAAGATGTAAGATCAAATCAACCCTTTCCTCCTCAAGTTGCTTTGCTCAGGGTGTTTTATCAGAAGGACAGAAACAATAATGAAGACATAGGGTGTTTCCAAATCAGGTTTCACTAGGGGCTCACAGAGGAGTGTCAGCAGTTCTGGAAACAGGTTTCATACCATTGTAAGAGGAACAGCTCTGATTTAAAACCCTATACACTATCTCTATGAAGTGTGTATATATGGATATCTATTACTAGTGTACTTTATTTTTGTGGTCGGATGGCTTTGAGGTGTTTTCTATCTTTGGAATTCTAATATTTCAAGTACATCTTTCCAGATTTATTCAGATGCATTGAAAACAAGTTCAATGATTAGAAAAGTTGTGCTTATACAAGTCTCTTTTCTTTCCTTCACACCCCCAGTCCCTGTCACCATGCCACACACACGATACTACAACAGACAATAGAGAATAAACCTTCAAGATCTTTAAAGGCCTACAGCTTAAAGATGTACAAGTGTCTTTCAAGGAAACACTAAACCTCTAAGTTATCTATTACAAGATTTCCGATTCTATGGTCCATTTTCCAGAACTTCCTCTTTGCAAGTCCGGGATGAGAGATGATTGGTGGTAATCATATGAGATGGTGCTACAAGACTCATCAGCATCTAATATTTAGAAGCATGGATCCTGGCCAGGATGTGTGATAAACAATCCAAGGCTCCATGTCCAGATGTTCCATTATCTTTAATACTGTGATATTGTGCTTTCCCTCTTTTCTCACACTATATTCCCTCATATTGCTGATAAGGGCTTCGATTTTTCTCACAATAGTTAATCAATAACATGAATAATAAAATGCCTACAAATAAAAGCTTCCACAATTCTGAAAGGAAAATAAAACTAACATCATCTATCAACTGAGCAAGGCTATTTTACTATTATTATTACTATTATTGAATTTGTTGGGCATTTTCACACATGTATACAGTGTGTTCTGATTACTTTCCTACCCTCCTTGTCTCTCTCCTACTCCATCATCCCCAGTTCTTCTCCTACAAGTCCCTTTGCCAATTCATGTGTTTCTATTTTGTTTTAATACCCAGTGATTTCAAGCTGGGCCGTCTGTGTGATCTTGGGCTTGGAACTGTCCTTTGGAGCTGGGTAAGGCTCATCAGTGGCTACACAACTGACAACAGAGATTTCTCACTTCCCCAAATCTATCTGTGGACACTAGTTCAGTATGAGTGGGGGAAGGGCTCACTCCTTGAAGCCTTCCCCAATCTAAGGTTGGCCCTTGACAGGCCCATTTTTGTTCAGACTGAGTGTGAGAAATAACAGTTGCATTGAACTCATAACTGGAATAGCTGTATAATGCCAGATTTTAAAAAAAAAAAAAAACTAGTGTTTGTCTTAATTCAGCCTTAAGAATGGGTCAGTGTTAGTGCAACAAAATACCTTAGGTATTTGAAATTGTCCTCTAAAGAACATATATCTATTTTCCTTAGTTACATAGGACATCACCAATCAGTCAGACAGAATTGTTCCATGACACAATTAAATCGGTTGTTTCATATACTTTGAGGGTCCAAGATGAAGACTGTAATCCCATCAGTATCTTTAGTTTCACATTCTTGCAGAAGTACCTATTCTGCAAAACTAGGATGCTATTGCTTGTCTTGCTTCCCAATAGAGTTTTCATGGAAGGTGAAAAACATAGAGAACAAGCTTCAGAAACACTAAAATAAATAAATAAATAATAGATAGATAGATAGATAGATAGATAGATAGATAGATAGATAGATAGATAGATAAATGCTGTGGCTGAGAAATATTGTAGGGCTTATATAATATTGGACAGAACAGCAGCTACTATGAATTAAAATTTACTGTCAATCATAAGCTAAGACTGCAACCCAGAGGTTCCCCTATGCTGCCTTTACTGTGCTGAAAATGCTCACATAAATAGCTAATGGTATGCCCAAATTACCTAGTTTGGTACATTTTCCCTTCATTCTACTTTGGATCTTTAGATTTCTATGGTGGCTTTAGAATCCTAGTTCTCTTGCTATCTAAAACTATCCTGAATCTTACTTGCTTTCCTTCTAGCATCCAAAATATGAGTCAACTTCATGAGGTCATCCTTTTGGCTTGTTCTCTTATGTACCCCTGGGCAGATATTTCTGAATCGGTGAAGAGTTTTCTAATGTCCTCATTCAACACTCAGAAGCCTCAAGTCTTACTTTGTCTGCAAGGACTGGGAAATGACTGGGTAAGAGCAAGCATCAAGGAGGAATGACTGGGTAGTGTCCATAAGGGGACCATCCGTACTGGGCAGACTCATTTGTATAATCTTTCCTCAACCAGCTCATGGCTGGTAAGTGCACAGCTGACTGTGACAATGATCTTCCCTCTCAAATCTCATCCAATACTAGCACTTAGAAGCCCAAAGTTCTGGGACCATCCCACATAGACAGTTTTGAGTTTGTTTTGTCTACTGCTTATTCCAGTTAAGTTATTATATAACACACAAGGGACCCAGATGAGAGTCAACAAATGAAGTGACCCAGAATAAGTCAAAATAAGCATTCTTCAGTACACAAATATTGCTGTAACTGTGAACAGATGCCTCATTTCTGTTTAGAAAGAATTTTTAGAGCATTATCCTTATTTTAACATCACTAAAGAATGAACGAAAGTATTGAATTCAGTGAATATCCTATTTTACACATACACACACACACACACACACACACACACACACACAGATTCATACTAGTTTTTGTAGTTCCCAATTCTCATTCACTGGAATAAATAACAAAATGGTAGAAGAGGGGCATATTAATGCCTTGAGCAACAAAAAGAACCTGCTGTGGCACCTATTATGGTTTGGACAGGAAATCCACCACCTGGCCCCAGTTCTTGTATGGGAACCTTGTTCAGTGTGGCAGCAGCACTACACTGGGGAGGTCTTAGAAGCTTTAGAAGGCCCACTGGAGGCTTCAGGTATGTCTTCAGGGACTGTGTCTTGTCTTGGTCCCCTCCTGTGCCTCTCTGCTTCCTGTCTACTGTGAGCTGACCTGGTTTGTTCCACCACACACTTGGGTCCTCAACAATAAAGCAAGTCTATCATGAACCTCTGAAACTGCGAACCGAAACAAATCCACCCACCCCCATCTGTCACCGTGGTGACAAAATGACTAATACAGCATCCAAGACAATGTGGGTGATACTTTTTTTCCAATGTAGTAGAAAGAATATTTCTAAGTTTCTGTATGAAAGTAATTTGATTAACCAAAGCATGGGCAGTTAAGGGTCTATCTGGGATGGGGAATCCTCGCAACTGAGAATGTTTAGAGCTGGTAGAATACAAGCTATAAAGGGCACCCATGGACACTAAGCTTTCAAACAGCAGTTGGCCCAGTACCATGCCAGTTTGAGTAACAGCACAATTCTAAAACTCCAAAGAAAAGGCTTTTTGACCACAGAGCATCAATACCCGTCACTTCTAGAAATGGCGTTGGCAGTGTCACAGCAGTTTATTTGAGCTCAAAGAGAACTGATGTAATATTTACAAAACCAGATCTGTTCTTTGTATAAACATGAATTAAGAAAAACATAAATCCCCCATCTAGGTTTATTTTTCTGTGGGATTTTAATTATATATTTATAAACCTAGGGTGTTCGATGCCTTAAACAGTTAAGATAATAGTATGCTCTGGCAGAACATGTGTTCTGATTACTAGATGGCCGAGGATACTTGGAACATCGAGGTTCACAAATGCCACTCTAGAAGGATGCAGTCAGAACATCTTGGGAGGGATCAGATCTCATTTTGACTATTCTGTTCTCCTGGAAGATAGACAAACCACATTCTTCTTTCCTCCTTCCTGTCTTCCATTATACTGAATTACTTTTGATTGATATCTATCTCCGTAATTTGTACTTTTTGAAAAGATAATTGCTACAAGACCAGTTTACCCTAAGTAAACATAAGAAATGAATTTAAATAAGTCTTATTTTCTAGCTGATCAAAAGTGAAATACAATGTATAAAATGTTTCCATCATATATCTTAATTCTGTGCAATGTTTAAATGTCATTTCAAATTTATTCTGACAGAGGATTATAGATGGTTATTATTTTTCTTCCCCATAACCCATCTTAGACTTTATAGCTTCACATATTTAGAAGCATAAAAAGACAGTGGCAGTATTACTTGAAAGCCCAGCCATAACAACTTCACACATCATGCAAAGATTAATAACTACATATGTTCATGACAGAGGGTCAGCCTTATAATGTTCCATCCAACCACATGATGACTACGCTATTCCACACGATGGCCACCTTGCTGTTTCACAGAACGGCCATGTCAGCTACCAGAGCCCACTTCCCAGTCTTCTTCCACATCTCCTTCAGGAGAAAGCAAACTGGCCAAGTGTCTATGCCAGTCACCTTCCTTAAACGGTTACAAACCACTCACGCTCTAAATATTTAGATTACTACAAATTCCAAGTTAGACCATCCCCTTTTCTCCAGTGTGCCTCAAAGCAGCAGAAGGCTTCCTGGTTACATGCACTTGAACACGCTATTAACACAGCAGATAAAACTGGTTAGGATGGCTGAAGTATTTGAAGAAAAGAATATGATTTTTATAAATATTGGCAAGATCGTTTTTATCCAAAAGTTATTAAAATGCACCCCAATTTCAACTGTATTTGTTAAAAACAAAATACCAAACAAACAACAACTATTTCCTTCAGAGTCACTTTCTCATTTGTATTTGCTTCATATTATTTTTTTCAGATTTTTAAACCAATTTATAATAGGTAATAATGATGTAGAATTAAATTAAAACCCAAACTATCTGTGAGAAAAATATTAATAATCAAATTCTACAAATGGAATTCCTCAAGGAGGAAACTTCTTTCTGTGTATGACTGGTTTTATGATTTTGGGGTTGCTGTGCAAACCCTCCAGCGATCTTCAGCAATGTTCTCTAGGCTTCTGAGTAATGTTTTTCTTAAAAATCTTTTGTGATCGGAGTGCCTAAATGCAGGTCTGGGGGATGGGTTGGGGAAGAAAGCATTCCAGGAGGTATTATGGATAGCTGGCAGCCTCTCTGTCTCTTTTCTAGGTAATGAGGGTGCTAATGAGCTAGGAGTGATGCCAATCCAGCCCAAGATTTAAGTCTGAGACAAAAAGATGGGTAAATGAGAACACTTAGCCATATCTCTCAAAGCTCCACAGAATTTCATCTGAGAATTAGAAAGTTACCCATACTCCAGAAAGAATAAGAGTAGGGAGAAAATTATTAACAACTTTTTGGCCTTAAGGACAATTATTTGCTTTTTAAAAAGTTTTTGAAATAAATGATTCAAAGATGTGCCCATATTCAATTGATTTGTGAATTCCCAGCAGAAATATGCTCAATTTTGTTTATGTCTGAAAATTTTGTTTCTAATTTAAACATGTAAATTCAAATCTTTGTATATTATTTTCTGTATAACCTCACAGTGTAGGCTATACAGTGCCTCTTGTACCTATCACTTCAAGTGAAACAGTGCTTTCTAATCTTTCTCAGCCACAGTTTCCACATGCCAGCTGCCGTCGAAGGATTGACTGGGAAAAGACTCAGTGTTCAGCCATAGGGTTTCCATCCTGAGCTCACCTGTGGTAGACAGGCTAAAACTCTCAAAGGGCAGCTGACTGTTTTATCTGTAATAACCCCATTCCTTTAGAAAGTGTGTCATCTCTATTAGACATATTGAAAAGGAAAAAAAAAAAAAAAAAGAGGCCCTTAAGCTACACCATACAACAGCTTTGAATTCATCTATAAAGAATTTACAAATGAAACAGACTGATGATCTGTTACAGACACCTTACCTACTCTAAATGGCCACTCAAAATAACTGTCTAAATACAGAATATATGATAGTTATTCTAAGATCTAAGATGATCTAAAGTACAAACATCATTCTATCAATAAAAAAAAATTACAAACTGACAAATGTCTTTTAAAAGAAAACCTTCTGGGAAGATAATTTTCTCACTAAGTTCCCCTTTGTCTCCGAATCTGAAAAACAAACTATTCTACTATGAGAAAAAACAAACAAAAACAAACAAACAAAAACCCACCACACTGGCTCATTTATTTACTAATATCTTACTGCGATGAAAAAATACAGCTGTCTCCCTTTTGTTAAAGGCTTTAATCTGTTCTGTGGTAGGCACTAAAGGTGGTGGATAAACAAAGGCAGACAAGGGCATGGTTACAATGTTAAAGAGTCTGCCAGGTGCCTGAGTACAGTATGGTGGGCCTGTGCTTTCAGAGAAGGGAGAAATGTGTTATACATGCCAACATGCACCTATTGGACCCAATAAGCAATACACAAAGAAGGAGAATGGGAAAGGACAAAAGGCGAAAATATAAAGCAAAATAGGTAGGAATCTGATATCAGAAGGGTTTTAATACCAGAATAAGTATATTACATTTCACTTCCTAGGTAGCCATGAGCCTCTAGACATGGCTGTGGTAAAATATTATTCTAAGGTGTGTTACTTGTACTTATGTTACATTTGTTTAACTCTGAAACTGTGTTACTTTGTCTATCTAAAACACCTTATGCTAATAAAGAATTGAATGGCCAATAGCAAGACAGGAGAAAGGATAGGAGGGGTTGGCAGGCAGAGAGAATAAATAGAAGGAGAAATCTTGGGAGGACAAAAGAAGGAGCCAGAAAAGGAGGAGGACTCCTACTCTAGCCACCCAGCCACCCAGCCACACAGCAAGCCATGGAATAAGAGTAAGATACACAGAAGTAAGAGAACAGGAGAAGCCCACAAGCAAAAGGTGGTCGGGATAATTTAAGTGAAGGAAAGCTGATGCGAAACAAGCCAAGCTAAGGCCAGGCATTAATAAGTAAGAATAAGCCTCCGTGTGTGATTTATTTGGGAGCTGGGTGGTGTGACCCCCACAAAAGCAAAAATAACCAAAAATTGATAGCTATAAGTGAAGGATAATGATCTAGAAGGGTGTGAATGTGTTTAAACCAGACTGAAACCCTGAATTCACATAACAGCATGAGGATGTCGGAAGGATAAGCACATCAGAGGACAAGGGAGCTACAATTAGCATTGCTTGGCCATCAAGAAGATGCTCAAAGAATGAGCAAGAGCTGTTAAGGATGCCTCTGAGTAGTGCACGAATTCTAGTTAGCACATAATGAAAACTCGGAGCCAGTTTGGGGGGCAGGGGGAAGCTGGAATATTAGAAAGAGAAAACAGACCACAGTCAATTCTCACTAAGTCAACTTCTCAGATCAAACAGGGTAAATGCTATCTTCAAGGGTCCTCCGCCTGACTGATCACTTCCACAGAACTCCTAAATTTCTGCTTTCTCCTGCCTTATATATCTTCCCCGCCCAGCTGTTTTACTTCCTGTTCAACTCTTAAAGGCGTGAGCTATTGCTGCCTGGCTTTGAACTCACAGAAATGCAGAAGGATCTCTGAGTGATGGGATTAAAGGTATGTCTCACCATTATCTGACTTTCCTTGCTTGACTGTGGTTGATTCTGTTCTCTGATATTCCAGGCTAATTTATTAAATATACAATACAACACCACATCTGAGATTTCTGGTGTAGATTTCCAGCAGAAAGGTACAACTTCAAATAAACAGGGCAGCTAAGAGAAAATATTTCTCTGAGAAATATGCTCTGACCAGAAGGGAGCACTAAACAACGCGGAGTCCCTTAAACCTTGAGGTTATTATACTTCAGGTGCTCCGGCTTGGAAGTTTTAGAATGAGATACTGGAAACATTTTCCTGTTTTCCAGAAAAAGTCAGAAATATGATGCTGGAACCCAGGGGAAAACATGAACCCAAACAGGTAGGTGTGGAAAGCTCCTATGCAGAGGCAAACTTGCAAAAATAAATGAATGTCTAAGTGACAAAGCCAAGTGACTAACCCCACTTTGGAAGGGCTGAAGCTGAGCAGAGGGGGCAGAAGTGTGTCCAAAGGAAGAGGTAAAGGACCTGGGTTCTGGCTGTGGGTCCAGAGGATGCAGAATTGTGGTGTCAGCACCTGTTCTACAGCTGACCTCAACAGAAACTGGGCCGAAGTGACTGACAGCCCTGGACAGGCAGGTGCCGCAGATGTGGTTTGAGAATACCTGTTAGAGAAACTATGACAGAAGTAAAGTGGTACAGAGGCTTGTGGCATGGACTTGGGGTTTGGGAACTTTTCCAGGGAGAGCAGGGATTTAAGCTCAAGGAAATAGCATGGCTAGAGAAAGGAATCTACGTGTATAGAACGGCTGAATTCATTACTAAAAATTAGAAGCCATGTGCCTTGAACAGAACCAGTGTACAAAAGTGCAGGAGGTGATAGAGGATGATACCCAAGAGTAAGACAACATCAACTGAATTAGTCTGCCTGCCTGTGTGAGGACAGGAGGTATACACAAAGCAAAGATGTCAGGCCTGCAAACCTCCCCCACCCCCATTCCTCTGAGTTCCTTGGTTTCACCATCTTCCATTCTTAGGAATATTTTCTGAACAGTTTATACTTTTCTGTCCAGCTCTCCGATTGATCTGCTCAGGCTGAAAACTGTGAGACTGTGCCCCACCCCATCTAGCACAAGCATGTTCTTTCTTTCTCTCTTTCTTTCTTTCTTCCTTCCTTCCTTCCCTCCTTTCTGCAGCATTAGCAAGCCTGAACATGTGATGGAGGTCCTGTCAAAAAGCACCACTGTGGGAAGTGTCCATCCAGCTACGGCTCAGGTTGCATCTTCTTTCTCTGAAGCCTTGTGCTCTTTCTCCTAAGCAGCAGGCACTGTTTCCTGGTGCTAGTCAAGACACAGGCAGTGGGCTCTGTTTCTGTCTAAACATCAGTCCCTAACTTGCTGTCAGAGACCTAACTTTAAATGGCTGAAGAAGCTTGATAAATGGTGTGAAAATTTTATGGCCCTTCCGTCAGGTACCATGATTTATTATCACATAATGCACACTTAGAAGAACCAAAAGGAACCATCCCACTAAGGCAACCGGCGTGGAGGCAACGGCCCTCTGACACTCTGAGGCCACAGGCATTATATGGATCCAATAAGAAAGCTGCTTCTAGAAATGGGAAAACAACCTCTTGATCTCAAAGAATGTTTTTAGACACCTAAGGGCTCTTTTATTACTGTGGCTGATTAAAATGAAAAGTTTAAACGACTAAAATGTTCTTTTTGATGAGTTTTTACCATGAACTATGGACCTTGCAGTCCAGTGGGAGTGAGCCCTTTGATCCTGGGCACTCACATAAATTCAGACCCATAAAACATCATTGGATTTGGTTTTATTGGTGTGGCTGATCTTGCCAGATTTGTAAGGCAATCTTCTTTTCTCTCCTCCTTAGTTTTGACCCATCTACCATTGTTTTACAGCAGGAGGAAGATTTTTCATTGTTTTTTTTTATTTAAACTATCAAAAGTGAGCCACCTCTGGGACATTGGATTTCACAGAAAAAACATGGTACTGTATTCATCGAGGTCAGAACCAATGTTACTTTATGTGCTCAGAACAGACTATCAGAAAGGAAACCTTGTCCTACATAATAGCAACCAGTGCTTTTCTCTACTTAAGGGAGTTAAAGATGATGAAGTTGGGTGTGAGCCTAACTCTGACAGCTGAGCCATCTGAACAACACAAGTTGGCAATGGGAAAAGTTCGGACAGATATTTAAGTCCGAAGGGTCCAGTAAGGCAAAATGTAAAAACTTGCATTCAGGAGAGAAATAAGGAATTACTCAATCATACATTTGTTATGAAAAGGCATTTAATAAACACAACTTAAATGTTCAATTTATTTCCCTTTCTTATCTTCTAGTCATTTTCCAGTGTTTGTATCTGTGCTACAGTTCCACATTCCTGTAACTGAAAAGTAAAATTTGTACTATAAAGAAATTATGAAGTAGATCTGATCCAACACACAGGGAGGAGGAAGAGGAACAGGAGGAAGGTGAGAAGGAGGCAGCAAAATGCCATCACAATTTGTGAGCAAGCAAGACTACAAAGGACTTTAGGAAGGCCTGCATTATAAAGACCAATATCATTAATAATTAGTCATAATTATGTTTTAAGGAATAAAACATCAAATTGGGCTGTTAGAAAAACTAATGACGCATTTAGCCTATTCTTTAGGCCATGGAATATTTGAGCTGAATAAAAAGTTTTCAATAATATTTCAGGAATTTTTCTGAAAGTTGGCAAATTGTCCTCACTAGCATCACGAGATGCTTCAACAAGTCTGTGAAGAGTGATGTTGAGCGTCTGCTTCAGTCTCCAGGTGACATTCTCAGATGCACTGTCTCAGGGAGAGTCTCAGAGGCTGGACCATCCAGAAGAGAGGTCTTCCCCACCCCCACTCATGCCCTTGTTGTCTAATGTGAATGCATTCAGTTAAGTTATGTAAAACAGACTGTTTCATACACCAAGACAGGCCAAATATTAGCCTTGTCCTCTGTTGAATTTAAAAACTATGTGTTCTCTGAACACTTTAAATTTTGTTTATTATATTTGGACAGCAGATAGGGCATCAAACTTCCAAAAAAACAAACAAACAAACAAAAAAAAAAACAACAGACACATGCACACAGTTGTATAACACAAATACATACAGATATTACAATAAACTGCCCCTGTTGATGGACACAATTGTCTGGATATGTAGGTATAATATGGAAAGGATGCCCAGTGGTCACTCAATACAGTAGGATGTTATTGGCATCCTTTTCCTCCCTGGTAATTCATTTGTAAAATATTTAATGTATATTTACAAGATCCTGGGCACCTCAGGCAGCATCAAGCTGTAAATATTTAAAGCAGTAACCCTACTGAATGCTGTGACCATCTAATATACTTCCTCATGTTGTGGTGACCTCCAGCCATAAAATTATTCCATTGCTACTTTGTAACTGCAATTTTACTACTGTTATGAATTATAGTCTGATATGTGACCTCCTTACTGGGGTCATGACCTCAGGTTGAGAACTACTGATTAAAAGAGGCACAATGGTGACAGCCTCAGGAGTTCTGGTTTCGGCAGAAGCCAGCACGGGCACAGATGCAATGCGAGTGTTCATGGCGTGGGAGCACAGCTCTTTCCTTCACGCCTGCGCCTTGAAGCCACCCGTCTCTATCCTGAACAACCATTAGCCTTCCCAGATGCCCCACCATTCCCTACAATCCAGGGCTTAGGGTCAGGGTTAGGGTTAGGGCTCCAACAGCAACCAGGGCTTTGAGAAATGCAGACCTGCTTCAGTCTCCACACAGTACCAACCCTCGGATCCCATCACATCCTGAAGGCAAAATCCTATCCTGAGGGCAAAACTTGAGGACTTGATAAAGGCCTGCCATCCAGTGCTGTGGGGAATTGTAAACTGCAGGCCAAGATCAATGGGCAGGACAGCAAACTGGCAGGACAATGTGTATCTTACTCCAGCATGTCCTTAGTTACACTGTAGGACATCACATGGGTGAAGTTCTGTCTCACAGTACCCCCTTCCTTCCACATAGAAGCTAAGACTTAGTAAAATGACTTTCCCCTTCTGACACACAGTTTAAAGTTTGAGAATTTCTTCTTCAATGCTTCATTTTCAGCTGTGTCTTGTTTACCATTCGCTATGCTCTAGTAATGAGGCTCTCTCTCTCTGTGGTCCTTTAGAGTAGCCAGGCTCTTCTTGCCTTTGGCTCTACAGAAAATGTCACTTCCTAATAGTCCCTGTTCTGGTCCACCAAAGTTATTCCCTCTCAGGTCACACCTCCAGAACTCAGAGACATATTCTCATAGCTCTATTTACCTCCCCCCCCTCCCTCTTTTCCCTTCCCTCCTCTTCTCTCCCCATCCCAATGTTCAAGAGTCTGTTCTGGTCCCTATACCATCTGCACAATGCCAACCGCCAGCAAGAGTGAATGAATGGCAGAGATACCTATAACTTTCTTTTCTATTTTTAAATTTCTGTTTTAAGTTCTATTTTTAAATGACTGATTTTAAAAATCAGTCTCTTAAGTGATTTTTAGGTGGTCTTTTTTGTCACATACAATGGATGTATGGATGAATAAACATAGAGACAGACAGACGGATGGATGAGAGAGAAGCTACATACTTCTGTAAATAGATTTTAGCCTTATCTCTCTGTATAAACACATGCACATTTTATGGGTGTGATTCTCTATGAGATTATTATGTTGGACTATTTTTGGGTTTTAATTTCATTTGTTTAAAGCAAAAACTCTTAGTGTAACACGGGAGAGGCTTCAAGCATCAGAAGAAAGCCTGCTTGGTTCTCAGAGAAACAGGAGCCAGCCTGACCTCCAGTGGTGAGTCTAGGAATTGCTTCTAAAATAAACCAGATTCCCTTTCTGACAGAAAACCACATTTCTCCCTTAAAACTATTTACTATGTATATCTATGACAAAGAAAACCTAAAAACACCTGATTTTTGGCAACAAGACCAAAAATATTCAATGAAAAAATTATAGTATCAACAAATGGTGTTGCCATAACTAGATGTTAGTATGTAGAAGAATGCAAATGGATCCATGTTTGTCACCCTGCACAAAACTCAAATCCAAGTGGATGAAAGATCTCAACATACACCCAGCAACACTGAACTTGATATAAAAGAAAGTGTAAAATACCCTTCAACACATTGGCACATGTGACCACTTCCGAAATATAACACCAGTAGCATAGACACTAAAAACTATTAATAAATGGGACCTCCTGAAACTGAGACGCTTTTGTAGGGCAAAGGACATAGTCAATAAGACAAAATGACAGCCTACAGAATGGGAAAAGATCTTCACCAATCCTACATCTGACAGAGGACTGATCTCTAAACTACATAGAGAACGCAAGAAACTAGAGCCCCAAACCCTAAATAACCCAATTAAAGAATGGGGTTCTGAACTAAAGAGGGAATTCTCAGCAAAAGAATTACAAATGGCTGGAAGACACTTGAAAAAACTGCTCAACATCTTTAGCCATCAGAGGAATGCAAATCAAAACAACTTTGAGATACCACTTTACACCTGCCAGAATGACCAAGATTAAAACCACAGATGACAGCTGGAGAGGATGCAGAGCAAGGGGAACACTCCTCCATTGCTGGTGGGAGTGTAAAATTGTACAGCTACTCTGGAATGCAGTATGGCAGTCCCTCAGAAAACTGGGAATCAATCTCCCCAAGGATCCAGCAATACCACAGAGCATAAGACTCTTAATCTCAGGGACATGGGTTCATGCCTCACGTTGGGCACCAGTTATTGCTGAAAATATTTAGTTGTACTATATCATAAACAGATTAATATTTATTAAGGGGCTATACAAGCAATTATGGATATAAGGTAACTAATGTACTTTTAGGAGAGTCAGAACTTTTTGTGATGGATGTTTGGTCATTTTTCATAGAAAAGTAGGAACCAATAGAAAGGCGATTTGGGGTTCTACCTCTCCAATGATTTTGGCCATGCTCCACCGGGGTCTGGATTTTTTGATGTCACTAGTGCTTTTTTGGGTAACCTTTGAATCTCACTACATACCACTATTGGGCATATACCCAAAGGATGCACAGTCTTACCCTAAAAGCATTAGCTCAACTATGTTCATAGCAGCATTATTCTGTAATAGCAAAAACCTGGAAACAACCTAGATGCCCCTCAACTGAGGAATGGATTAACAAATTGTGGTACATCTACACAATGGAAAACTACTCAGCAGAAAAAAAAAAATGGCATCCTAAAATTTGCAGGCAAATGGATGAATTTAGAAAATATCCTCCTGAGTGAGGTATCACAAGTCCAGAAAAATAGGCATGGAATATACTCACTCATAAGTGGATTTTAGACAAAAAGCAAAGAATATCCAAGCTGGAAACCACATCCCCTGAATAGCTTGAAATCAGGTCAGGATCTGAAGGAACTTAAGAGACGCAAGCAGGGATGTGCCACACACACACACACCCCCAGGAAGAGAAAATAGAGAAGATTTCCTGAGCAAATTGGGATCCTAATGGGTAGCAACCAAGGAGAGGTGGGAACAAATCATGAAAGAAGATGTTTGAGTGAGAGGACCAACAAAAAGGGAGAGAAAAAGAGATGGATATCTTGACAGAGAAAGCCATTGTGGTGTTGGAAAGAGGCAGATGCTAGGGAAACCTCCAAGAACTCACAGGATATTTCTGGCTAGGATTCTAACCAATAGTGGAGGGAGTGCCTAAACAGGACTTGCCCTATAATCAAATGAATGACCACCCTAAGTGTCATTATAGAACCTTCATCCAGCAATGAATAGAAGCAGAAGCAGAGATCCATAACTTATTACTAGGTGGAGCTCCTGGTCCAGCTGAAGAGAGTGTATAACGAGGAAAGAAATAGAGATTATAAGGAGGAGACCCACAGAGATGGCTGACTGAAGCTCTAGGGAGCTCACTGAATCAAAAACAGCCACTGGGGAACCATCAGGAAAAGGAACTAAACCCTCCAAAAGTAGATGACTGTCAATTGGCATGAGCAGTATGCAGAACCTCATGGAGTAGAATCAGGCTATGTTCCTGTGTATGAAGTGGCATCTTGGAGTCCATTCCCTACAGAGGAACACCTAACCCAGCCTTAATACTTGGATAAGGAAGTCGGACCTACCTCAAATGGATATGCCAGACTGAACTGACCCAACTTGGGACTCCTTACCTGCCTTGGGGAAAGGATAGTGTGTGGTCGGGGGATAGAATAGGGTGGGAGAAGCCTGAGGGAGGATTGAAAAGGGCTGGGAGGAGGGAAGGGAGGGCAAGCAGTAGTATACATGGGGAAAAAAAAACCTTTAAAGAAAGAAAAAAAAGAAGTTCAGGGTACAAGAAAAAAAAAAGAAATCAAACTGTATCAATATATGCACAGATTTCACAGACAGATTTAGAAATTCTTACCCATTTATGGAAATCAGAGACACAGTATCTAATTAAATTTTAGGACATTTTTCTTCATAACAATTCAAGGAGGACCGGTATTGATGGTTCATGAAGGGGCAGTGATAACTTAGTACAGACCTTCATGCTACTGGGAGCTAATAAACACACTCTTCATTCTACCTCGCTTCCCTCTGTCAGCTGGCACTACCTGAGGATATGTGAATTGTGTGGGGCAAAATCTTAGACAGAGGTACCTGGATGCAAGGTGTGCCAGGGTCCTCCTGCTTCAGAGCCTGGGTCAGAACTCGACTCCAAGTTGACCCACATGCTTCTAAGGAGCCTGAGGGTCCCAGTCTCAACATCAGCAAACCAGCAAATGTATACAACTCATAATAGTTTATATTATACACAACAAAAAGATGGCTTAAAATATTCCTTAAGACATTCTTTTTCTTTCTTTATTGGCATCTTAGTTACACTGATATGAACACTTGGGGGAATACCAGGAAAGTTTTTAAAAATGTCATGTTTCACATTTGTGGGAGTTTTGTTTAATGTCCAAGTTGCTCCCTTGACCCCACAGAAATTATGATTTAAATGCGCTGTGTTGATAAAGACAACTGTACAAATGAATAGGTCTCGGATTAACTTTTTTTGCAAGCTGAGCTGTATGTATCAGCCTATGAGTCCTGTGCACTCAGTTTGTTCCAACAGCAAGGTGTAAACTATTAGAAGGGACCAACGAATTAGGTCAGAGATGGAAAAGGAAGAACACCCACCAGGTTCTCTTCATGGAGGCCATCATACCATCCAGTTCTCTTGGTGACAAGGTACAACCTAAGTTAATTTTCCACTTGGCAACTACCCCTAGACTATTTTGCTTTGGGAGTTACCATAAATGTGACTGAATTGTGCAATGAACGGAGCCTGCCAGAGGCCATTGCTCAGTGATGCTTCTCCTCACTTAGGAACTGAGCATGTGATGAATGGAGTAAACCAAATGCTTCCCGTAAAGGGAAGGTCAAGTGCTGGCGGCTCCATTTCCTCCTATCCCACAACCCAGAGAATATCAGTTAAGAACAGACAAAACAGCCTGTCATTTCTAGGGCAGTTCCAAAACTGCTTAAAGTGCCGGCCCTAATCGTGTCTGCTAAATCATCACATTCCCTGCAGGCAGAAGAAGGAAATGCTTTTTACTTTTACTCTTTCACCTTTAAAATGGAAACAACAGAGATCCAAATAAGTCTTTCCACTCCATATTTCTCCTGACTCTTAGGAGAAAATGGGGCCTTCCATTGATGTTTCACTGGCTGTTTTAGGGGCCGCTTCCTTCTGTGAGTGGCATGCCTGATGAAGCTTAGGGTACAACTGGAACCCCATCACACATCTCCCCACAGGCACTGAGAGTGGTTCACTGGCTTAACAAGAACAACATTTAGAAGGAGCTAAAAGGCTTTTGCTTATTTTAAAAGAATAAGGCAAGTAAAGATTTAGAGGTTCTAAATTAGACAATCCCATACTGAAATGTGATGGGTAAAACAAACTTTTTTTTTTTTTTTTTTTATAGTATCAAGTTGGCCTCGTGTAGCACTCAAACACTCTGCTAAGGATCAGGTGACCTGATTCTCCATTTCAGATGCTGGGAAGATGAGCTCAAAGAGTTGTTTCAAGTTCATGGTATTCACAGTGACTAATGGACCAGAATCCAGATGTAAGTCCAATGTTCTCTAAATTAAGGCTGTATTGCTTAATGCAAAGAGCAATGCTTTCAAATCAGACCTACCTAGCTGGATTAACCTAGTTACTAGCTCCCTAGTTACTAGCTTGGAACTTCTAATAAGTCACAATCTTTAGACGTTTTACATTAGGTATATGATAAGGACTTGATGAAAGTTGGGTACTATTTTTCCCATGCATAAGTTATAGGAAATATTTGTACATACCCCATGGACTGAAAGCTTTTCTAGGTACTTGCTCTAGGAAGCTTTAAATGTCAACCTCACACAGCCGAAGCAGTGGTTCTCAACCTTCCTAATGCTGAGACCTTTTAATACAGTTCTTCATGTGGTGACCCCCAAACATAAAATTACTTCACTGCAGTTAGTCCTTCATGACATTAATGTTGCTACTGTTATGAATGGTAATTAAATATCTGATATGCAGGATATCTTGCCACCCACAGGTTGTGAATCGGGGGCCCTAGAGACTCCAGAGAAAGAAGGAAGTCTAACTGGAGGGAAAGAACAGATCTGGATGGCCTGTGGGCGTGCCAGTTTGGATTGTTAACTGATATGGGAGGACACAGCCCACTGTGGGTGGAACCATTCCCTGGGAAGGTAGTTCTGGGCTATAAGGAAGCTTATTATATGATATGTATGAGATAGACACCACACACACACACACACACACACACATGGATGGGCAGACGGACGGACAGACAGACAATAAAAAGCTCCTCCATGATTTCTGTTTCAAGTTACTGCTTAGGTTTCTGCCCTGACTTTCCTTGATGATGAACTTTGACCTGACAATGTAAGAGGAAGAAAAAAAGATTTCCTTCTCAAAGCTGCTTTTGGACAGAGCAATTTATCAAGGCAACAAAGATTATTGAGTAAGCACTGTATTAGAGAGAAAAATAAAAATCCTCACTGCCTCTGAGATGCCTTGAGTAAGCAGATGGGAGACCAGAGCCTTACAACACAAATGTGTAATAAATCCTCTCAAAAAAAAAAAAAAAAAAAACAACAACAAAACCTTGAGTGGAATTCAGAAAGCAGTTTCTGCATGGAGGTAGTAAATTATATGACACAATACAACATGGAGATCAAAACAGAAATTTCTCATGGAGGAGCTATTCAAATTTCTAAAGTCATTTTCCAACAAGGCAAACCTATACCAGATGAACAAGTAGATAATTTTCAGACTTAACTGACCATACACCACAAACCTTTCTTGGGGAGCATTTCAAAAAGCTGTTGTTCTATAGAATAGGCTTTGGGGAGACCTGGTGCAGAGCACAGCTTTTTAAAAATGAATGTGAAAACAGTGAAGCATTTGACACCAGTTAAAAGGTTCCCAAATGTGCAATGACCAACAATTAATCAAAACCAACTGTGTGATGAATCTGATGTCAGTCTGTCAGCACTCATCCTAGTTGGGACACACAAATGCAGCCTTGTTTCAGAGCATTCACATGCTTGCTTCCCACTGCATATGTCATAATGCCAACTTGAATCGGCTTTTTAGAGCCCACTCCCTATGGTGGGATGTCTTACCCAGGTTTGACACAGGCAGAAGGGCTTGATTCTGCTTGAACTTGGTATGCTAGCCTGTGTTGATCACTCAAGAGAGGCCTTACCTTCTTCGAGGAGTTGATTGGGTGTGGGTAGGGAGGTGGGGAGAGAACAGTGGATGGTATATAAAAGGGGGGAAAAAAAACCTTCTTAAATAAGTTTTTTTTTAAAGGAACACTCACAAATGCTGCTGGATATAGTTCAGCTCAGAGACGACAATGATACATTATGAACTACAGTGTTTTTACTATGCTGATAGCTTTCTACTCTTATAGAACCCAGGACTTAGTATATGAAACAAACACTTTAACATTTTCTTCTCATTTCTTAGCATATTTAAAATTAATTATCTTTTGACTGGATAATGTTATACTGTCTAGCTTTAATGTTTAAGCTCCTAAATTGAGTTTCATTAAACAAAAAAAAAAACCATTGAGTGAATTTTGGCTTATAATTAGAACAGAATTCCCAACAACTTCTGATGTGGCTCTAAATATACTTTTGCCATTTTGTATTTATGCAATGTGATAATTTCAGCACTGCTAATCATAATCTATAATCTAAATAGCAATAAAACCTAAAAATGACAATGTTCTACATATCCCAGAGTCAAATATTTAGTCATAACTTATATTTTATAGAAAAATAAATATCTCACTTTATATATACTTAAATGCCCAAGTGTTCTTATTAGTTTTTTATTGTCAACTTGATACAGTCTATTGTCACCTGGAAGAACTGAAGAATTGGATTGGCCTATGGGTGTGTCTATGGAGTGTTGTGTTGATGTAGAAAGGTCCATCCCACTGTGGGCAGTACTGGCCCCAGGCAGGTTAGCCTGGGCTTTATAAGAAACCTAGCTAAGTATAGTGAGCCAGGGAGCAAACAAGTAAGCAGCACTCCTTTGTTGTTTCTGCTTCCATTCCTGCTTGAGTGCTTGTCCTGACTTCCTTCAGTGATAATCTGTGACCTGACAGTACAAGCCAAATAAACCTGTCCTCACCCTCAGCTCTACCCCTGACAAGTTTCTTTGGGTGTAAAGTTTATCACAGCAACAGAAAAGTACCTTAAAACAACAGGATTGCATGAAAATATGCTAGGATGAAATAAGGTCATGAGTAAAAAAACTGAAGAAGCTCTGGTTTAAAGATCATCCTGATACTGAGCATGAGGGGAATGAGAGTGCATTGAAAGTATAGTTAAGTTACATTCAAAGAGTAAGTCAAGTGTCCCAAAGAAATACTCATAACAACAACAACAAAACTCAAAAAGCACTCTAAGTTCAATTTGTCTAATTATAAAGACACTTAACCCAAGCAAGACAAATAAGAAGCAGCTGTGCTACAGAACACAGCCATCAGGGTGTGTCCTACCCAGCATCCCTGAGTGGAGTGGTGATAATAGCTTCACCACCAACACAATAAGTGACCTACAGTTGCTGAGGCCAAGGAAACTAAGTCTTCGAGAAGTTACCTACTTCATATGGTCACTGTGCAAGAAACTGGAGTCCTGGTGCCAACAAGAACCAAGCTCTCTCATGCCATCCAACACAAACTAACATCTCTTCCAGTCCTAAGCAATAATAAGGCATAGATTAGCCATGAAAGAGTTTCAGATCCTAGCTGCAAGCAACCTCAAAGACGCAACTATTGTACTGGGAGAGAATGAGTTCCACCAAATGCCTAAAGAGGTCTGAATTGTTTCTACCCAGTGATTGTAAATTTGCTAAGCAACACTTCCTGCAAGCCCTGCACAAAAGCTTCTCAGGCAAGAAGCTCCATGGAAACACAAAGGGGAAGGTTTTGTCCTTCCCCAAAGGAAGGCAAAACGGTAAGATTATCAAAACCTCAACTAGACAATAATTAGTATCATGAAGTGAGTAAACGTTGAAGATGAAGTACACTAAGAGAAACACAATTTGGGGGTGGGAGGTAAAAGAAAAATGTTTCCTATGGCTAAATCATTAATTACATAATGTAATGGCATCATGGAAAATGTCTGAGCTGCCACAACTTCCTTCCTTGGTCATTTGAAATATCAGCCAAATGTTTGGGTTTGCATAGTAGTATATAAGCATAAAACAGCAATACTCGATTCATTCAAGACACCAATAAAAGCTTTATGTGTGTAAAGAGTCCACATTTGAAAAGCTGGTCTGAGGACCAAGCCTTTTTCTCACGCTACTTAACAACTGTGAGATGCAGAGAATGAATGAGACTAAAGGGCTCTGTGCTCCTCCACCAGCCGGCCTCCATGTGACAGGCTGCAAAGGCCAATCAGATCATTCTACATAGTTTCCATTGCTTGAGGGAAAAGCAAACAGCTGAACCTCTGTGGTCTAAAACAGTACAGAAAAGCACATTTAGAAAGCCCTGAGACACCTGACTTCACCACACCCTGTCAATAAAGAAGAAAGCATAACTAAAGACTGCCAGGGCATCATGAATAAAAACATAAGCACCCAGGCATCAATCCTCCCAGCCATCACCTTCTGCCAGTCCCGTGGGATTTGCCATAGGCAGGGTGATATTTAAAGAGAATCCACAAGTACAGCCAGGCTGGGTTTTGGTTTGTGTATGTTATGAACAGTATCTACTCTGGTTACTGTTGTTGTCAAACTATTTCTCTCATTTTGTTTACATTATCATTCAGAAATAGGAGCTAATTAAAGCACACAGGAGTCAAGTTGGTGAGCCACCCAGGGCAGACAGTGCCGGACAGAAACAGGCAGGTGAAGTGGATGTCAACTACCTTGCTTAACAGCTTGAAGCTACATGGAACAACAATGCTGAAAATTTTCTAATGTATTTAAACAAAATGCTAATAATCCATTTCTTACACACCAATCTCTACGTTTAAAACGTGTATTCCTATTTCAAATCTGCCTCAGGCCACTAAAGAATATCCAGCAGATGACGGCCAGTATTATACAGGTCAACCTACCACATGAATGAGTCTGGTTTGAGAATCCCCACTATGCAAAGTCTATGGATGAGTCCCATTAATAACATTCATGATATGGCCACATTGGTCAAATCCAGTGGGATGACTTGTTGTGGATACAGGTTGTTTTCTGTCTGTTACTTTCTCATGTGCCACCACCTTACCTCCCTAACAGAATAGCGATGAGATTCTTTCCTTAGCGCCTTGGTGGTGTGATTTACACCTTCTGGACACTATTGTCAGTGACTTGTCAGAAAGATGACTTTTTCTTACTCAATGTAATTTTGATAAATAAAATATACTTTCCAGTAACAGCCAGACCTTTAGCTAAAATCTCAGAGAATTCAAATTAATGCTAGTTGCCCTGGAGATGAAGTGCTCAAAGAAAAGTTTCCAGGAGTTTAGCAAGGTCAGGCATATAACAACTTCAGTGCCAATTTTTCCCTTGCAGAAAAGGCTTTATAGATAACATTTACAAACATAACTCACAGTCTTAACAATTGACTTTCTGTACATATTACTAACCTCATATTTATGTTATAAAATTCAAGGTCCAGCTAACCGTCTATGCAGGATAAAAGTATATGTCTTAAGTATCTGGGTGATTCCTAGGTCACTGCCTCTTGCCCTGCTTTCTGCCTGCTTCATAGACTATACATCAAGGAACCTGACTGACACTGAAGCCTTGCCTTGGCTATGGTCAGCATGGCTTTTTCATGTCTGAGAGGAAACAAACCTCGTGATATTTTTTATGCGTTTATAGTATTGTTGTATCTCTATTGTTTAATTAAGAAATATAAAATGACTTCCAATATCAGCTCATATAATTGCTGAAGTTTTGTGTAAAAAGAGAAGGACAGAAAGATAGAGAAGATGCAGTATTAAAAAAAAAAGTTGCCTTAAGAACACAGGAGTTTGCCTTTCCTTCTTACCTTGATTTTTTCCATTTGAGGCATTCTTTCCACTAGCCTGGAGCAGAGTGGGAGCTGGTTTCCCAGTCTGCATTACAAATCTTTCAAGTGCTATATTTGAAACAAAATGCTTCTTGAGGGCAGACCACAGACAACTGGCTGTCTGCCTGTGACTGCAGCATGTGTCAAGAAATATTCAACTATAGAAACTGGGCCTGCTGCCCACACAGCAGTATCATGCTGAACGGTTTCTACAACTTGGCATAGACAATATATTTGGGGCATAAAAATTAAATTTCACCAATAGCATCAAAAGAAGAGCTAATGATTTAAGAAATTCACTCACCAAAACCTCTAAAGTACCATTTTGAAAATTTGTTAACATTCAGTAATGCTAATCATATCATGATCTAATTCATATCTTAAACAGAAATCAACTTCATGCTACATTTTTCCCATCATTTACTGCTGTGAGATATTGCTCTTATACATTGTAAAAATTTGTTGTTCATATTGATTTAATAAAATGCTGACTGGCCAGTAGAGGCAGGAAGGATAGGTGGAGCTACCAGACTAGGAGAATGCTGGGAAAAGGAAAGGAAAAACAGCAGACATCAATAAGATGCAGAGGAAGGAAGATGAGAATGCTGCACTGAAGAAAAGGTACCAAGCTACGTGGCTAAATATAGATAAGAACTATGGGTTAATTTAAGTATAAGAGCTAGTTAATAATAAGCTTGAACTACTGGCCCAGCAGTCATTATAATAGTAAGCCCCCAAGTCAATTATTTGGGAAGCAGTTGCTGGGTATTTGAGTTTCTGGCAGGACACAGAAACTTGCGACTACAATTTACTTTTCATTTTCCCACCACTTAGTTTGGATATCCAATGCTCCCTCAAAGCCAGTATGTTAAAAATCCCGTCCCCAATCTATAGGACATCAGGCAGCTGACAGGTCCTTTAGGAAGAAGAGCCTAGGAAGTGAGGACACTAGGGGTGTGCCTCTGAAAGGAACAGTGGCATTCTGGGCCCTTCCTGTCTCTCTCTTCACTTCACAGACGCAGTGAAGTCCACAGGCCCCTCCTGCCATGCACTCCCACCACCCAGTCAAATGGAACAGGGACAAATGTAATGTACATGGACGGAAACCAGGAGGCAAAAATAACCCTTTTTCTCCTTTTGAGTCTATTGTGTTGGGTGTTTGCTACAGTGCTGGCATGTTGACTAGCATGCCAAGATTTTTACCATTTGAGAGGTAGAATCAGAGAATTTTTGCAGCACAATATACATATAATATGCTTAGCTCAGTGCCCACTGGGGTAATAACTCAAAAGCTAAGCATTTCCCTCTAGTGTGAATATTCTTTTTTTGAATATTCTCCCCTCCTCACAGAGCTGCTTTACATGTGAGATACCTAATGACTCTGATAACTTCACTGTTAATAAACCTATCAGTGGGATCCCTCCAGTACATACCCTTCTCCTAATTGTGCTTTAATTATCCATTATCAACTTCAAGTCCTCTTGGACAGCTCAGAACCTTTTTCATCCCAGCACAAAGAAAAAGGAAGCAAGGTCATTTTACAACTGAGGAAATGAAGGCCACCATCTGTCCTTTTTCCCTAGGAGTGAAATGAACTCTTTCCCTTTATTTCTGTGATACATGAACGCATTCCCTCCTCCAAACCCTATGTATCAGTGTGAATGGGTGTGACATGAGTCTGCACACTAATTACTTGTATGTTTGCATATTTGCAATGATTTCGTGAATAACTCAACATAGTGTCTCACCTTTTTCTTTTTTGACTTGCTTTCTTAATATTTATTTATTTATTTATTATTTGGTGTGTGGGAGGGGTATGTGTGGTGGAAATGTTCTCTGTATGCTGTAAATAAAGGAGCTGTTTTGGCCTATGTGGAGCACCATAGAAGTGGGTGGAGAATCAGAGGAACAGACATGCAGAAGGAGGGTGGAGTTAGTCTCCTTCTGACCCCTGAGGAAGAATCATGTAAGGAATCCAGGTGAGCCACGGGCTGGGCCACATGGCAGGTAGATTACTAGAAATGGGTTGAATTGAAATGAAAGAGCTAGCTAGTAATGTGCTTGAGACATAGGCCAAACAGTATGAAATTAATATAAGCATCTGATTCATTTCTTTGAGGGGAAAAAGCCACTGTGGGCAACATCCAAACCTCTGGCCCAAACTGGGCCGGAAATTTTCTACAATAGGTATGCACACGAACATGATGCACAAATGTGCTCATGCTATGGCATGCCTGTGAAGATCAGAGGACAACATATAGGAGTCACTTTTCTATCCTATGGGCCCTAGGAATTGAACCAAGTAGCATCTTGGTGATCTCTGAGCTACATTGCTAGTCCTTCAACTGCATTTGAAAACATACTATAGAAAACTGAAAAGAGGAACTTACAAAATATCTAATAAGCAGTTAGTAAACAAAAAATACAAGAAGTGCAGATAACCTTAGACAGGAAAACACGCTGATGAGTAAGGAAAGGAGGAGCTATTCCCAAAAATAAATGGCAAGTGGGAATATGAATATAGGGTTAGCATCACTAGTTACCAGGGCAATGCAAATGGGAGTGTAAACCAGATTATGAACAGTGAATGAGCAGCTCCACTACTACATATGCTCCAAAAGGGGACCTGGCTGCAGTCCAATGTGCACTGCAACACTGTTCACAAAAGGCAAGAGACAGAATCAGTCTGGGTGCCTGTACAGGAACAGAAGGATAAAGAAAATGTGGCCTGTGATATATACAATGGAAACTGTTGAGCCTTAAAAAAGGAGAAAGTCCTGCCATTTTCAGTAATATGGATAAACCAGAAAGATGTTAAGAAAATTAAACCAGGCACAGAAAGATAAATATTGTGTGAACTCACATGTTGGATTTAAGAAACTGAATTTATAGAAACAGACATATGATGGTTTCTGGGTAGAGAAATAATTAAGGAGAGGTTGATCAAAGATATAAAATTTCAATTAGGTATGAGACGTTGAAGTGATTGACTATAGTAGCCACTCTAGCAACAATGTATTACCTACCTGAGTTGTGGTAACAGGCTGGAGTCTACTTACTAAAAATCAGTTAAGTATATGAGGTAATAATATTTGTAAATGAAGCCAATCAGTCATGCTACCAAGTATGATATTCCAAAACATGCTGTGTTATTCAACTATTCGTCACCAAAAAATGAAATAAATAGGAAGAATATTTGATCCACAAATTCATTGAAGTAGCACTTTCATAACTAAACTCAATTTAATCACTTCAGAATGTATACTACTTTCAAACATGCCATGAACTATAAATTATAATTTCTATTTGTCAATAAAATTTAATAGGAAAGATATTTTAGTCACAAAAGTGATTAAAGTAGCAAATAATGAGTTCATATTAAGGAGGCAAGAGTTTTATCTAAAATTTGCCACTATTCCTGGATAATACATGTGGCTTACCCCACTCACTGATAACCTAGACTCAAGGTCTGATTCACTATCCAGCAGCTTGAAATGAAGACTCTGAACTTCCTGCCATATGCCCTGTAAGCAAACAACAAACCTGGAGCCTGACAAATGGCAAACAGAGGAGGACCCATTGGCACCTTTCAGCACGCCCTGAGGACACAGAATGACTCAGCACACTCTTCATCTGGATGACCTCACACGCCAGAGAGGAGCCAAGAGGTTCGAAGAGAAGTGGAACAGAAATAAATTACAGGGTGTAGAGCAACATCAAGTTTTATAATACTTCCCAGGAGCAGTTAAAGTCTCAATACTCTCCTTTCGTGATTTAAAAACACAGACTCTTCCAGCCAAAGGCATTTACATTTACATTTACATTTCTTTCAGTGTTAGAAACCAGGGTTTATTGAGCACCACAGCCAAGGCTTTTATGCTGGAATAAGGCTGGTGCCCATTGGCAGCTGGGAGCCACAGATCTAGCTAGATGCTCCCCACGAAGAGGAATATTTACTTCACTTGGTATCCACTGGCAGCTGGGAGCTGCAGCTGCTATTGAGTTAAATACTCCCCACACAAGAGGAATATTTACTTTAGCACACGAGAAAAATAACCATCAGAAGGTCAGTACAGTAGAATCAGAGATGTACCTGCAGGTTTTCAATTTCTTCTTTGTGCTCCCTCTTCAGATGTAAGATAGCAGCCTGGTATTCTGGAAGATCACAAGAGACGCCAGTTACAAAAGAGCACAAAATTAGTCAGAAAGTCCAAAGGCACATCAGCTGAATCCCAGCTGGTAGCCACACTCCAAACAACCAAAATAAAGTCGTCACATCACGTGTGGACAGGAAGGAGAGATGTTAGACACTGTGTCCAGATATGGCCAGGATTGTGGTAAAAGGGTATTCCTTCCCTTCAATACATCATTGATCATGGAAAGTGCCAAATTAAACAATCTGGGCAGGGTTAAAAAGGGGAGAAGCATGTGAGTGCCAGATAAAAATGGGTCAGGTGTTTGTCTTCAAGGAGCTGAAAGTTCATGCCCCAGGGAAAACAACACAGACGTGTTAAGGGAGATGATAAAGGAAACTTTCTATCTGAGATCACAGAGGTCTATTTTTAACTGTTTTAAAAAGAAAACATACACACACCCACACACAGGCTCTAATGAAAGTAGGCTGTTTCAAGTCTCCTCAACCAAGAAAGCCAAGATTATTTAACATTTGAAGGTGAGATTCTTGGGAGAATTGAGGCTCAAAGTGAACAAAAATAAATTTCTAGTCCACTGTTCTTCTGAATGACATTTATCCCAAAAATATGATCCCACTGTACACAGGAGGTGCAGCCAGATATTAAAACTACCATCCCATTGGCTGGGCTGGAAGCATAGGAAACAACTCTCCTTTCTGAAGAACAGCTAATGTACATAGAACCACAGCACCCTTTGTGCTATAGAGAACTACAGAGCAAAATGCTGTGACCATGGACTAATGTGGGACAAAACAGATCTTTACAAATGTGTTCATGGTCACAAGTCTGTACTGCAAGAGACAGACTATGCCTCTAATTTGGTATCATGATTTAGGCAGGAAAGCTGGGGCTCCAAGTCAAAAATAGATAAGGAAAGTATTGTAAGGACCTGGATTCACTCTGGGGGCAGGGCCCAGGTCTGTGAGTGCACTTCCACAGCAGCCAATGGATTTGAAAGTTGCATTTGCACCAGAAAACTCCAATGGCTACTGCACCTTACCCCTTTGTCCAATAATGGAACATCAAGGTGTGTCACATCTTGCTTACGTAGGTTTTTCTTTAAAAACCCCTGCTCAATGGGGCAACGGTCTCTTACCCCACCTTCTGCTGTGCAGAGCTTGGTAATCGACCAGGGCTCTCATTCTCTGTAGGTGGCAATAAAATCCCCACTCATAACAACCTCCCTGTGCCTCATTCCCTTCTTACCATCATAAACACTGAGGCTCCTCCATGACAGTCTAAGTGGCCTATTACAGACATAAAGCAGACCGTATCTCACTCACTCCTGGCTTTTCATGGAATTTGGAATGAAGACTCCTACTGGGAACGGCTGAGGAGGTGGCTCCAGGGCTAGCTTTCTGCACAAGTGTGAAAACTCAGCTGCTCAGCACCCAGATAAAAGCTTGGGATGGCAGTATGCATCTGCAACCAAAGAGCTGGGCCAGAGCAAGGAGACCAGGAGGAGCTCAGGGGCTCACTAGCCAGACAATCTGGCCACAATTAAAAAGGATTAATGAGAGGCTCTGTCTCCAAAAATGTGGTTGAGATCACTTGAGGAAACACCAGATATCAAACTCTTGGGCCTCTGCCCCTAACACATAAATATGGGCAACAGCACCCATACACATAAGAACACAGACACAGGCACACACACACACACACACACACACACACACACACACACACACACCAAGGACTGCAGCCCAATATACATAAGAATACAGGTACACACACACACACACACACACACACACACACACACACACACACACACACACACCTCAAGGATTGCAGCCCAAAGGCTTTTTGTGACTTGTTTCCTCTCATGTCATGTTACTCCTTCTACTAGACCATTACATTCCAGGCACAATGGCTTCTTGCAATCTCTAAAATTCATCACATGCTTTTCTAAGGGACTTTGAGGTAGAGTCCCAACATATGCCACAATAAATATACCAACCCCTGGCAACCCAATTTTCTATAAAGCAGTCAAAGGAAACCAGTTAATTTAACATTCTAGAAAAGGTGTGATACCTCTTAGGAAAGTATCTACCTGCCTCTGAACAGAAATCACGTAGAGAATCTTGAAAATTTATTCATTTTATATAAAATGTGTCAGTAAGGGTGTGACATATAGAATTATGACTAACTTACTAACAAATTGACAAAAAGAGGTCACTGCAAAACTAACATCCAGCAAAGCATGATCTGTCTCCTCCTTAAACAAATACTTTGGATAAGCACACCATCATCGCAGGAGGAAGGAAAGCACACCCTTATGCCAGTGAGAGTAATAAAAGGAAAAGCAGCCTTTACTAATGGGATCTTCATTTTCAGACTGCAGAAGGCAACAGGACAGAACACAAAGGCCCCTCATAGGGAGGGCAAGATGGTTCAATAAATGTAGATGCTTGTCACCAAGCCTGACAACCTGAACTTGATCCTCAGCACCTACAGCGGGAAAGGAAAGAATTGACTACTGCAAGTTGTCTTCTGATATGTAATGAGGCATGTATGCATTCATGTTTGCACATGCACACACAGATGCCCATGTATGCACCCACATGCACATGTACCCACACACTATATTAAATCTAATAAAAAATTTAAGTTTTCCAAATAGTCCCGGATCAAAGCTAGTTGACAGTTTCCACATGTGCCCTATGGGGAGCAACCCTCTGCACTGCAGTTTTTGATTTGTAAACATCTCAGAGTAGCTTGGGACACTGTCTCAGGGAGGAGGAGGAGGCAGAGAAGTCAAGTACAAGACTAAGGACATTGACACTAGTTAAAAAGAGAACTTGACCCTGGAATTTTGTGGTTGAGATTTCATTCATGTGGGACCAAGAGAAAGAGATTTTTGAATCTAAGATTTTTGAAGTCTAAGGACTTGAAAGTGGAAAATCCTTCTGCAGTCACCAGGCCTTCAGTGACAGCTAAGACATTAATGAAAATATTTTCTAAGCACATACCACATACCACAGACTTTCTTTCTTTCTTTTTTTTTTTTTTCAAACTTTATTTATGTATTTATTTTCCTTGGGTTTGCCTGAAACTGAAACTACAGACAGTTGTGAGCTGCCATGTGGGTGCTGGGAATTGAACCCGGTCCTCTGGAAGAGCAGTCAGTGCTCTTAACCACTGAGCCATCTCTCCAGCCCCACCACAGACTTTCAAGAAGACACTATCATATCTAAGCCCATGTGGCAGAGAAGGAAACCGAGATGTTCACGTTGAACAACTTTCCCAAAGACACAAGCAATAAGTGCCAATGACAACATTCAACCCCAGAGAACCCATGCCATTTACCTTGGGGACTGTTTGCTCGGTATGGCTCTTGTTTCTTTGGTTTGGTAAAAGTGAACTACATACAAAACTCAAAATCCCTAGAAACTTCCAAGTTGCTAGCTTTGTCCAAACACTAAACCCATTCAAAATCTGAAAATTTTCTGTAAGTTGTTAAAAGAAGTATCATGCCAGGGCTCAGCAATCAAAAGCATTTGATGCTCTTCCAGAGGATCCAGGTTAGTAGATTCCCAGCACCATGTAGTTCACAATCATCTGTAACTCCAGTTCCAGAGAATCCCATGCCTTAATCTGGCCTCTGCAGGCACCAGGCATGCATGTGGTTTAAATACACACACAGGAAGAAAAAAAGACCACCCATATGCATAACAAAATTTTAAAAGTTTAAAAATTAATTAATTAATCAATCTATTTTTATTCCCAAGGTTTGAGGAAAAGGTGTGTCAAAGTCAACAGTGTAAGGTCTAATGCCTGGTAATATCAAGGGTTGAAGCTAAGTTCTGTCCACTTTCTCCAGCTTTCCAGGCCAGGAGTCATAGTTTATTGTTAAACCTGATTTACTTACCCTCCCTTTCACACTGTGGTTAGTTAGAGTTTCTACTGCTGTGATGAAACACCATGACCAAAAAGCAAGCTGGAGCTGATGCAGATGCCATAGATGGGGAGCTGCTTACTAGCTTGCTTCCCTTGGCTTGCTAGTGTGCTTTCTTATATAACCCAAGCCCAGCAGCCCCGAGATGGCATCTCCACCATGGGCTGGCCTCTCCTCCATTGATAACTAATTGAGAAAACGCCTTCCTTCCAGCTGGATCTCATGGAGGCACTGCCTCAAGAGAAGGTCCTTCCCCTCTGACGACTCTTGTGTCAAACTGACACACAAAAGCAGCACTTGTGCACGTGTGAACATTTTCATTTTCACACACACACACAGAGATCCCAAACTTTTCTCCGCCCCCATAGGAAATCAGAAATATTCTAATTACCTCACTATTGAGAATCATCCCTGTGTTTCTGCCAGGGGAACCATGCCCCACTTACCCTCCTTTTGGCCTTTCCCACTGCCTCTCATTTTTTATACTTTAAAATTCATCCTTCGGTATTCAAGGGCAAGGATCCTTCCTCTTCCTCTGAGTTTTACCTGGAGAATATTCAATTGCTGCTTGAGAAGCTAAGCATGTACCACCCACAGTATTTAGACATGCACATCCCTGCTCCTGTGATGCATCTGCTTACTGACTTGGAATGTGGACGATGCTACTTATACTGGCTAAGTGTTGTGATAGTCTGAGTGCCACTGCTGTAAGATAAAGTTCATTTAATTTGAGGAAAAATAGATTAAGAAATAAGTGGAAATAATAGTAAAAATACTGCAAATATGTGTCAAAGATAAAGAAGATGAGAACATAAAAAATGGGGAGGGGCATGGTAATCCCTCACAGAAGAACACAGATTCAAATTTACACAAGAATTTCTGCATTTACTGTGAGTAGATGCAGAAATAGTCTCCAATGATCTCAAGAGCAGATGAAAATGTTCAGTCCTATAGAACAAACACAAGCCATTTGGAACTCTGAAACCTAAAAATAAAGTCAAATTTGAGCTCCTAGATTTAGGCAGGCAAAGAATGCAGCCAGGTCTCAGCCTGCCATGCCTCCACAGGCAGTGCAGCCAGTCAGTGCTAACTACGCAGCCTGGGAAAGAAACAGCTACCTTTGTACCTGCCAGAAACAGTGGGAAAGGAATCAAAGGTCAAGGAAGCCAGCAGGGTGGAGCATCGCCAGAGGGAGCAGGGTGGGAGGTGAGGGGTGGGGGGTGAGAGGTGGGGAGAGTGGGGCAGGGGCTGCAAGCCGGGTACTGAAGGTCTGATGTGATGCATGGTTCTGTTTGATTGATGGATGAATTTTATTCATTCATTTAGTTAGTTATTTAGTTAGTTTGTTAGAGGGCTGCTGTATATAGCCCTGGCTGACCCTGTACTTGCTATGTAAACTAGGCTAGACTTGAACTCACAAAGATCCATCTGCCTTTGCCTCTTTAGTATTCAGATTAAAGGCATACACCAACATGCCAAACAATGTATTTGTTTGAAGTGTTTGAGAATGTGCGAGTGTGTGCACCAGTGTTGAGTTCAGTGCCAAGGGTGCTTGGATTCCAATTCCCCATCCGCTGCTTGAGCTGTGGGTATGCTCATACTCTTAACTACTAAGCCCTCTCTCCTGCTTGACACGCCTTTAGACTGCTGACAAGCATCCTTCTTTCCCATCTTCCCATGTAAGACGTAATGGGCAAACAAGCCTTTGAACCTTTGGTCTGGCAAGAGTCAGACCACACAAATCACTGCCCATGAGTGAGAACCCTCACTCCATTCTTGCCTCCAAATACTAGGAAATCCTAAGACAATTCCCTTCTCTTCTTTCTCAAATCATTTTCAGATCAGCTGTGAAAGCTTGACCTATTCACCCTGGAAATCTCAGGATGTATGGAAAAAAAGAAAGAAAGGAAGAAAGGAAGGAAGGAAGAATATCCTTTCCACACATGCTTGTGTGTGTGCAGTGTGCAAAGGATCTCCACATTTGAATCAGGTTAGGTGATAGAAGGTTTATTTTGTCCCTTCAGAAAGGATGAGGCTGTATAGAGGTTAAGTGAATAATGGGTCAATTGATTATTAGTTTATATGTACACAGAAAAGATAATATTTTCTGTACCTAAATAACACAGCACTGAACAACAGATAGGAGAAATACAATAATTCAAAAATTTTAATTGTCATCTAACCTTGTCCAAGAACATTTGTAGTTTCTTTCAGCAAAAACATAAGAATTATGTGCACTAAAGTGTGAGGTGAATCCTCAACTCTCTAAGCTTACTAATGTCCTATTGCTGTGGCCTAACTGCCTAGGAACGCTATTCAGACATTAAAATACTACTTCCCCTAAGTGATGACATTAGGAGTAAGGGTCTTTGAGTGGAAATTGGGTCATTAGGACAAAACCACCATGAATGGAATTAGTGTTCTTATACAGGAGTTTTCTAAATCCACCTCATCTCTTTCACCCTGTGGTGACATAAGAAGCATCTATGCAACAAGAACATGCCATTGGTGAACAAGGAAATGGATTCTCCCCCAACACTGAATCTGCTGTCACCATGAACTTGGACTTCCTAGTCATCAGAGAAATGACTTTTGTTTCTAACCTCCCCAGCTTATGAAATGTTGGTTCTAGGCTTAAACCTGCTATCAGAGATAGTGTCTTTCCCTGAGCCAGGCACTCAATTAAGTATTGAGTTGAGTGTGTATAAAAATGAGCAGAACACATTTCCAAATTCAAAAGGACATTCAAGCTGGGCACTGGTGGCACACACCTTTAATTGCAGCACTTGGGGGGCAGAGACAGGAGGACCTCTGTGGGTTGAAGGCCAGCATGGTCTACAACAGAGTGAGTTCCAGGACAACCAGGACTGTTACACAGAGAAACCCTGTCTCAAAAACAAAACAAAAAAAATTCATTCAAAGCTTATATATTTAATTCATCATGGACACTCTGGTATGACATAATTAAGTCTTTGTTGTCTTAAAAGGCACACATGGATTGGAACATTGTTAGAAACATATTCATTGACTTGTACCTCCTTTTCTTTAGGATATAGAAATTCCTCTTGCTTTGGATTTGGCCAAGTGACTAGCTTGGGCTGGTGGAATACAGATGGGTATGGTGAAAGAGGATGTACATTTGGTGACAGCTTTGCTTGCCTCTAACAGTACTGTTCCTGCTTTTTGGTAAGAACACACCTTGAGTGCCTGCTACTTCCTCAGTATGGGTCTGCAGAGATACACACACCCAAGCTCTAGGCATAGCACCCAAACAACTGATCTTTTCACATGCAAAGAAATGCTTGTTACTGGGCACTGTTGGAGGTTATGTTGGTTTGCCTCATAGCATTGTTGCAGCTGGCAACGGTTGATGAGTATGTCTGGCAAGTTTACTAGTTAGAGACTCAGAAAATTTCAGAGGAGTAGAGTCATAAGGTGGGTTCTCCTCACTGCTTCATACTGAAAATCTGAGCAAGGAGCAGTTCTGAGATAATGATGTAAAAACAGATTCAAAGGTCAGTGGTCACAATTGTGACTCTGAACATTGCCTGTGTTCTACAGGTTTAAGTACTGCTGGAGCACATTGCTGGATGGCTTACTGTGAAGAAAACAGCCATCCCATCAAACCCTAGCTGCCTTAGACAATCTGTCCTTTAACTTCATCCTCTTAGTCCTATTTCCTGTTCTGTTAGGGTGGAGACATAGCAGTTTAGAATTCCAGGAACACAGGAACACTTTTAGACATGCTGAGAATAAATGTATAAATACAAAAAGTACTTGATTCTGTCACTAGATGGCAGTCACAATACTGCACATTGGAACTGGCTACCCAGTACCACAGCAATTCCTGAAGGTTCAGTGGGGTTAAGGGATGAGGAGTAGGGATCCCAGGGGTTGGAGTGGGGAATTGGATCAACGCTGAGAAACAACTCCTGTCATTCAAAAAGTTAGAATGGATATGGTGACTGCTTGAGAAGAAACAGAACAAGTGCAGGGTTTTTCCAACCACACCTGCAAAAAGGCAAGCATGGCTGAGTGGGTTTCTAGGTGCTCTAGGCTAGTATTTGACATCAGGACTGACATCTCAATTATAATGCAAGAGTGTTAAGTCACAGGTGAGTAGCTAAATAGAACATCATAGAAAAAGTGTGATGAAAGAGCTGTGTGGCATCAGGTGTCAATGGCCTCTGGCTCTGAGCTTGCTGGGACCTGGTTCCATGAGGCAAGACAGTTAGTTACTGCAGTCACCAGGACTGAATATCCCTATGTGTTAGAAATCTAAGGCCATATTTACAGTTCAGAAAGCAACTGAGGTGTGCCTCCCCAGGTGGGAAAGGAAGGCTGAAGAAACTACCACTAGGCTACAGAACAGGATTAGAGATGACAGGATTAAGAGCAAGCTTCTGTAGTTAGAAGTTTCTGGCCCAACCTGTCCCAGAGATCCAGACCAGCAGTCCCAAATAATCACACAAAGTCTTATATTAATTACATGCTGTTTGGCTTATGGCTCAGGCATATTGCTTGTTAAATCTTATTCTTAAACTAACCCATGATTAGCCAAGTGGCTCAGTACCTTTTCTCAGAGCAGCATTCTTATCTTCTTTCCTCTGCATCTGCCTGGCATCTCTGCTCGCTCTTCCTCTTCCCAGAGTTTTCTTAATCTGGTAGCCCCACCCATATTTCCTGTCTGCCTTTGGGCCAATCAGCATTTTATTAAACCAGTAAAAGGGACAAATTTTACAATGTACAAAAGCATAATCCCACAGCAAACTTCAAGCCTTAAATTTCATACCATGCTTGTTCCCATTGGCTATTTAAATGCAGCATTTGTATCAAGGCTGGTGAGGAACCCCAAAACAGCATTTTTATAGAATGTACTTGCATAGACCACATGAACTGAGTGCAAAATAAACAATTCTCCGAATCACTCTGGCTAAAGCTATAATCTGCAGCATAAAGAAACCTAACAACCAAGGCAGACAAGATGAACACTAGAAATAGCATATCACCCAATATAAATATAAATGGAAAATACACTAAAAATGTTTCATTATTTTCAGAATCCTTACCAAGTCTAAAATAAGAACAATCACTGTTAACAAAAATGACAATGTCACATTTTTAAAATAAGGACAAGGAAAGAACAGAAGGTGACGACAAAGACTTGACATGCCAAACCTTAACCACAGGCTTAGAAATAAAAAAGCTCAAGAGCTTTAACATAAACTCTAGTCCAACAGCATTTTGAGTAAAAGATAATTAAAAGTTTTGTATGCTATAAGAAAAGGAAATGAAATCACAGGACTGGGGAAGGACTCAGAAAGTAAAGGCATGGCATGTGCAAAGGTGTCAAGATCTGAGTTCAAATACTCAGTATTCATACACCAAAAAAAAAAAAAAAAAAAAACACAAGAACCTAGGTGTGGTCACCCCACCTGTACTGCAGCCCTGTGGGGTGAGATAGGGTTGCTGGATGTCAGCCTAGCTCCCAGGTTCAATAAGAAACCCTGTCTCAAGGAAATAATGTTGACAGGTCATTTGCAATCATAATTAAGAAGCCTTGTTATTGATATAGAGATAGAAAAATCATATATGCAGTGTGTATATGTGTGGAGCTCAGAGGGCAACTTGGAGAGTAGATTTTCCCCTTATCAGTCCCAGAGAGCGAACTTAGGTCCTCAGTTTGTTGGCAAGTGCTTTTAGATACTGAGTCATCTCATCAAATATTACTCATTGTATTTATCAAGAGCTTTAGCACATTTTAAACATAATGGTGAAACTTGAAACAAATCCATTGATGTAAGATTAATGTACAGATTTTCACATTATACTACTAATGAGTCAATATGTTGGCTTTATTTAATGTCATGGAACTGTATTAATAAATCATGTGTTGAACCTAAAAATATAGAATGCTTCACTAGGGAAGCATCTGCTATTCTTTTGTGAACTAACTATATGTTATGTGTCTGTCATTATGCCTTCTAAAGCTTTGTGTTTACTCCCATAGTTTACTGCTATTCTCTGTCAAGATCCTGAAGGAAAATTTATTATTCTTTTAGTGGAGGAAGTGATTACTGAATAATAACGAGTCAGGATCCCAAGAATAACTGACTCTTGCTTTAGCACAGTGACCCAGTACCCCGCCATATGTGAGGAGTGGAAAAGCAGGAATTTATCACTTCCTTCCCAAGGCTCAGGGAACATTTTGGAGGAGGGGGCCTGAAAGAATTTGAGAACTAAGGAAGGCATGCAATGTTGTGTAATTATTTCTTTCTAGTTGAAACATTCTCTTCTAAAGGGAAGAAGTAAACTCATAAGACTCAAGAAATAAAGAAAACTTACACATCTCAGAATAAATCATATAAAGGCCGAGGAAGTTCCTGAAACTGACAGGATTCACAAGGCTACTCCATAGTGTTGTAAAATAAATAAGCAATTTCTGAAGAGACTCTCTAATTCGGTGAGCTGTCTTCAAATTTTGTAGGGAGCTCCAGGGATGGAGGTTTTGTGAGTTATTAGCCAATGTGCTATTTTTATGTTAGTTTTTATGTCAACTTGACACAAGATAGAATCATTCTTAGATGACAGTACTTCAGTTGAAAAATGAATGCCCCATTAGATTGGCCTATAGACAAGTTTGTGGGGCATTTTCTTGATTAATGATTGGGGCCTAGAACACTGTGGGTAGTACAACCTCCAAATTAAAAAAATCAGACTGAGTAAGCCATGAAGAGCAAACCAGTAAGAAGCATTGCAAACTTGAGTTCCTTCCCCGTCTTTCCTTCATGATAAAGATGGAGTATAAGCTGAAATAAATGCTTTCCTCCCCAAGGAGTTTTTGGTCATGGTGTTTATTACACCAATAGAAACAAACTTAAAATACTAAGACTGGGTAGGCTTTTCATAATACAGCTGTGTTTGTGGTATGCTTGTTCCTATAAATAACCCAGACGCTCAGTGGTTCACTAGGAATAAAAGAAGAATGCCTATTTTCATAATCACTCACATCTCTCTATATTACAATAAAGTTTTGAAACAATAGTGTAAAAAAATGGAGATGAAAATTTTTCAAGAGGGATGAATCTAATATTTTTATAGTTGTTAAAAGCATGTATTGTGATAGTATTTGCATAGAACTTGGAAGACCCATGAGCTATGGCATCTAGAAATACATAGATAGATAGATTGTGAATGGCATTCCAGTGAGTTCAGCAAGGTGATGACCACACAAGAAATGCTGGAATCATCCATCATCTTTAGAGAAAGCAGCAAAGAAATTAGATACAGGGCTAGGCAAAAGAGGCTTCATGACTACCTTCAAAAATCTGAGAAAAATGAAGATTTAATAATATACAGTTTTATTCTATATTTTATATAATTTGAAATTATGTATGATTCTCTTCTGTAAGCAGTACTGGTGGATGTGTTCAAAATCAATATATGTAGTACACATATAAGTTCTATATGAGATATGGCAGAATAGTCAATGAGAAACAGAATAGAATGAAATTACACAGTACTAGAAGATGACTATGTGTAGCAAGTACTCCTTTCACCTATGACCTTGGGGTACCAGTCCCTAGGGTATAGCTTTTTGGCTAGGTTAAGATCTGGGGAACACAACACTTCCACTTAATGGCCTTGGGTGCCAGTCCCTAGAGTGTGACCTTTTGGCTAGCTTAAGGGCAGGGCTCTTCTCTCTCACACTCTTGGATGGTGAAGACCAGGTCAGGCGGTGTGAAGCAGTGTTGGATTGACTCACAGCCTTCCAGGGACTCTGTGACTGAATTTGCCTTATTTTGAATAACTGAGTTGCTTCCCCATAGAATCCTTGAATAAATAATCTTTTTCTCTGTCCCCAGTGAACTTTTCGCTTTGTTTGTTTGGCATGGATCATCATGAGCTGGCTAGATTCAAACTTTAGGAGAAGCTGCTTGCTTTTTTACTTGTACTTTTGACTTAGTCACTGAGAGCCCTTTATTTAAGGCTGACAAAATGAATGTTAGAAGAGAGAGTTGAAGGTCAGTCTCTAGAGAGGCAGGTGAAAATCAGCCAAATGTAACTGGAATGAGAGTGGAATTTTCTCTTAAATCAGGCCAGGCAAGTACCCACAAGGCCAGGCTACCTGCCCAGGTTTCTAAGGGAGACAAGATACTTGTACCTCTCACATGGTGGAAAAGTACCCTAAATATAACATGTTGCAGCTGCTCCTTGGATTGTTGCCTGTAGCTGTAAGGTTTAACTGGCATCATCTGAACCACTCAGAATTTAAGAACTGTATGTGTGTGTATAACTTGGGCATGTTATTTTCAAACCTACCTCTCGCATTGATAACATCAAAGATAAGAAAACCTCTAAGACAAATGGGAAAACAATACATCCAATGTGATAATTTAGGGAATAAAATGAATAATGATCTCTCTGCAGAAGGACCCACTCACAAAAGAATGTATAAATGCTCTTGCCTTCTCCTCCATTGCTAAACCCAAGTTTTGCCAGACATGTAAAATACAAACAGGTGGTGTTCAGTTGTGCTCAGAATGTGGACTTGTAGCAACAACAGATGAGGACATGGTCACATACAATTAAACTAAATTATATTTATTGTCTATGTATGATGTGCACTATTTGTCTAACAACTCTAAGATTCCAAGGGTTCTTGTTGAAAACTGCATGCAGCAAACCAACAATGTGTAGAAACCTGAGACTATACATGCACACAGGTACAAACTGTCAACTAGATTCTTTCAGATACTCAGAAATTACTGGATCTACATATCTTACATGCCTTTTTTAAAGAGTCTTGATTGTGCTGTTCCTTATAGTCACATTTTAGGATTCCCCCTATTTCTCCCCCCAGTAACAGGATTTTCCTAAGATAACTGACTTCTCCATGATTGATTCATTGAGAAATTTCTAGTTTTCCAAATGAACGAGATAAACGAGGCATCTAAAATAGAGAGGAAACACCTTCAAATATGGACACTCTCTACTTTCCCTTCTTGCACAGGGCTAGAAATACCATGAACATGGGCATACAAAGAGAAAAGCTCTCACGGATCCTCCTAAAATATAGTGCAAAGTAACCTCAAAGACTAATGAGACACATGGGAAACTCTGAGGTACCCAGCTAACTGACTTTGATCTTGCTACAGTGATATTAACCTCAGAATCAGAAAAGGAATGAGACAATCAGGGAACAGTGAAAGTCAAAACTTTTCCACCAGATAACCTAGTTTAGCATCTCATAAAGCCTTTGCCCCATGCTATTCTAGTGTTTTTCAGGGCTAACTCAAATTAGAATAACTTACAGGTTGATGCTGGTTCATGCCTGGATGGTTTCCAACCCCCAAGGCAGACATTTGAAGCAAGGTGATTTTTGATAAGGTAGACAAAATAGTGAACTATTGTATTGGTTTTTGTTTGTTTGTCTGTTTGCTTGCTTGCTTTGTTTTGTTTTATTCTCAAGCTATAGTGTCAGGAGGCTACATTTGCATCTCAGTTTTTAAAGGTATGCTACACACTTAACAACTCAAGCCCTGTTCCCTCTAACTCATTAAAACCATGAAGCTGACCTTGTGCTTAGCTCAAAAATAATACAATATAATCAGATTCTTTTTAATCTTACTGCACTACTGCATGCAGTTTCTCTGAAATTGTAGCATCTATGAATAGATGAGAAAAGCATTTAAGTGTCTTCAAAATTTTCTGTTTTCCTACTGATACAATCACACCATAAGGAATAATAATACAATTGAAAAGCCATTTATTCGCACTGGCATAAATAATCTCCTACAAATTAATGCTAGTCTATATTCTTCTACCACTGTGTTTGTGTTTACAGTTCTGTATCGGGGTTAAGTAGACGTGTATTCATGTCTCCCCAGAAACAGTGCCACAAAGCATATATAAAACAAAACCAAAGATCACAGAATTTAAAGATAAATTTTTTGAGGCTACTAAGGCCAGTCCTCCTCTCTCAAAATTCTTACAGTAAAATTAATATTCAGATACTCAAATCACTCATGTAATTAGTAATATAGAGAATCTCAGATGTTTGCACTTGGAATCACATTATGGTCACACAAGGGAAAAATACTGGAGATATGTTTCTTGACTGTCAGCATAATGTATTTTCTAGCATCTCTAAAACCTTTTTATAGCTTTTAAGTAAAATCAAATATTTAGACTAAAAGGAGAGGGAGAGAACTAGGTGTCTGAGGAGAGGTGGGAAGTATTTGAAGTAGCACTTGCTGAGAGTGGAGTGAAGTCTGGGAACACAGAGACAATGGTTAGCAGCATGGAGGGCCCACTGTAATCAGAGAACACAGTGTGGAGAGCACATAACAGAGATCACAGACTCACAGTGGTGGAACCTGGAGAGTTCCAGAATTTTCTTCTAGCAATTTTTGCTGTTCAGATTCATGGTAGGAACAAACAAGAATTAGAATCCTTCTAGAGCTGGGGTTTCCCAGGTGTCTGTTTCTTAAAGAAATTAAGACATTATTGTGAAGGTAACATCACAGAATTCCAGAGAAGGAAGTGCTGACAGACAAGGAAAAACACACATAGAGTCAAGTTCCCAAGGAAGAAAAATGGGTATGTGTTTGTGGAAAACTGAGGATGAGCCCTGAATTGGTAGAAGTGATAGGGGAAACCTGGAATGTTATAACTCACCATTTTTAAAAGTCCACGAAGTAGATACATAGCATTTGTTGACTAAAATGGAAGAAAATTCTCCTGGAATTAAGAAGTCAGGATTATAAAAAAATTCCAAATGGCCATTAAGGGAACCTAGAGCCTGGGGTTCTGGAACACTGATAGATGGGTATACCAAGAAAATATAGCCATTGATACTCATAGAATATACCCTGCAGGCTACAAAAACCACAGAGATTATGTGACACTTTGTACAATGATACCTAGTTCTTTACTGGGTTTTGGTTTTGCTCTTAAGACTTCACTTACAAGAAGATTGCAAGAGATATAGCCTTAACCATTTAGTGGTGGTGTTCTAGTCTGGGTGTAAATAAAAACCAAATGAATAATAACTAACTCTTTCTTAGTATTTTACATTGCCAACCTACGTTTTCATTCTTTGCAAAAGACATGTTTTCACAAATAGAGAACTAGAAGTCACCAGTGATTCTAACATGCATAGCATTTATGTTCCACAAAGAAAAAAATGCTTAGAATAGAACTGCACATCCAAATAGGTGACGTACATATACTAAATACCATATACTAATAACTCATAAAAATTTTATGTGCATGATAACATTACCACCTCCATATTAGAGAAAAAGAAGCCAAGACACAGGAGGGTTAAATCATTCCTTCAAGTAAGGATTTGAACTCAGAAAACCTAATTCTAAAAGCTAACCTCTGAATGTACACAGAATACCATCCCAACTCAGTTAGCACTGAGGAGGAGAAAGGAAACATGATATGGAAATATGAGCTTTGTACTCAAAAAGGAAATGAGCATTGGAGAGTTTGTGGCTGATGTATCTGAACATTTAGACGAGCCAGAGAGGCCTTGCATCTCACGAAATAGGCTATACCAGGCCTGGTCCTCTGTAAACCTTCTTTGCCAGCTATCAGTTTTCTGAAGTACAGTCCTGGGCACCACTACCCAGCACCAGTTCATCTCTGTCCATTGGAAAGCCCTTCCATCTAGCAATTTTAAATCCATCACATTTTTAGGAACATATAGTCTTCTATTTTTCCAGGTATCATGTAATTCATTTCATTAAGATAATACCTGAAGTCACATCTGTAGTTGGCCCTAAGAGAGAAGCCAGCTGAATGAGCATTCAGTCATCCAGATACCAGAATGCACAGTCTCAGTCTGTACATCTTCTGTAGCTTTCATAACTAGTAAGCTAAAAGCCAGGCTTATGAACTTTATGCATTTCATTTAAAGCTCACTGCCTTAGTTGCTATGGTAACGGATGCAACAGAAATAGAAAGTCATGGTCATGGTTGACATTTCCAACTGACACAGGAACAAATGTTCAATTTTGCTGGTCAACCAAGATATACTGGCAATATACAGAATGGCAATATGCCATTATTATGCCTCTCCTTTAAATCATAAAACCTAACGTCCAAAAATCAACAATTTATAAGTCTTATTATCATAATATCAATGAGAAAATGGTAGTTACTTGTGGCTAGAGCTCTGCTAATACAGACAGTAACAACTGTTGAGTATATTGTATGAACCATGCATTGTGCTGATCAGCATTTCCAGAGGAAGACAGCAGAGCATTCGATTTCATAGACCCCTCAGGGAGATCAGCTAAGAGAGAGAAATGGGTACTATCTTTAGTAATCATCTTAAATTCTGAACAGGTGCATGCGGAGTGTGATAAGTCTTCCTTTGAAAACACACTCCCAAAGGAAATTTAGAACCCATCCAAAGATTCAGATGCAAGTATTCATTATAATGTTACAATGACAGAATCATCAACTCGGTATGTTTAACAAAGGTTTAAAATTTTACCCACCACTACTGTTACTATCAACTTGATATGTTTAATAAAGTCAATGATTTAACTTCATCAAAATTCTAATACTCTGTAATTATTAAAATGATTTATAAATTTTTCCCTTCTGTTTATGTGCATGTTTTCTACAATTAGTTTTTGTTATTGGTGAAATAAAAATAAGTTTGTACAAAGAGTCTGCATATCTTGGTGTGGCGCTGGTTCTGAACCAGCATTGAGTTGCTTTCAGTAAACAGATCAGCAATTCAAAGATTTGAGCAAATGTGGCTGACAAAACTGATTCTGGACTGAGAGGCTTTCTTCAGGCCTCAGTTCTGTCACCCATGTGCACAGGACCCAAGGGCTCAGTCTCCTCATCTATCAATGGGATAATTCTGACTCTCATCACAGGACTTACAAGCCATAGGACTGATGTTTATACAGTGCTGAGAGCAGTTTGCACCTGGGACATAAACAGTGCCGTGTGGCACTCTCCTGACTGTACTCAGGATGCTTCTTATTCTTCCTGCCTCCCTTTAAGTTCTCACTGAACTTCCTCTCCATCTCTTCCTGGTCCAGTCCCTGGACCAGTCCTGCCTCACCTTCTCCATCTACAATGACCATCTCATCTAGTTAAAAGTTTTAAACACTGACTTTTGCCAATGCAGTGACTCCCCAATGTGTAATTAACTGCTCCTCAGAAAGCCTCCTCCCCTTTCCCCATTCACAACTCCAAATGCTAGTTCAACATTTGATACTGGATGTCAAGTCAGCATGCAAATTTTAAGACACACACTTGGTCCACCCACTTATCTCCTTGAGTCCATGGAAATTCTGATCCTTCTCCCTCACATTCATTCTACTGGGAAATTTGTAGTAGCTCTTCCTCCCAATGAATACACAGAAATGCATCCATTACTATCACCATAGTCCAAGACACCACCTCCTATGATTTTAGTTCTTGTCTGGATGCCCATCACTGTCTTCTGGTAATTAGTCTCCCTGTAATTGTTGGTCGGCTGACTATCCAACCTCCTACCTTGTTTTCCAGTTCAACACAGAAGCCATGGGGAGCCTTTCGAAACAAAAGGACTATAATGCCATACCTCTGCTTAAATATATCTGATAACTCCTATTACAGAACCAAAACAAGCACACCCTATGTGGGATTACAATGTTCAACATCAAAGGCTCACAACTTAATCTTCTCGCATCACAGAAGATTTTGGCAGTTGACAAAGTATGTGAATCCCTTCCCAGAATAAGGGTGTTACAGTTATAAAGAAAAAAAAAAAAAAAAAAGACAACAAATTGCAGGAGAAAACAATTTAGTTTTTTAAATTTTTTAAAGTGCAATGTAACCTATGTGTTCCAGTATCAACACTTTAAATATTAAGATCTAGTGAGAGGTCCAAGACAGTACTGAAACTTGTGTAGAAATGAGTTTGCCACATCCATCTGCTGTGGCACAGAGAACTAAATCAATAAATGTCAACTTTAACCCTTTGTGTTCTTATTTTCAGATGAGACCCAGTTATAGTAGTCCACATTTTTTAGCAAGGTCATGATTGCTAATGCTACATTCTTTAAAGTGTAATGTAGAACATTGTTCTTCAAATTCTTTATTCATGCACACAACACATTTTAAATTGTTTTAATCCATAAAAACAAAACACCCGTGTATGTGTGTGTATACACAATATATATAGGCATCTAAAATTAATTTTTTATTTTTACTAGAGCCTCACTATGAAGTCTTTGATGGCATAAAATTTATAGTATAGACCAAGCTGGCCTTTAACTCAGAGAGATATATCCATCTCTGACTTCCAAGTGCTATAAAACTTCTATACACTTAAACAGATGTAATAGGAAAGTTCTGAAGATGTTACAGATCTTCATAACAACTCAATAAATATTTTATAATATCAAAGTTTCAGTTTGATGTTGTTCATATACAACTTAACAGACTCTGGGATTCTACCCATGAACACTTTCAAGTCCTCTTGCTAAAGACTGTTGCCCTGTGTTACTTCTGGGTACTTCTCCCTTGCAAACTGCTTAGCTCTTTCAGTGATGGAAACTACACAGTCAGTACCCTAGAGCAATGGTTCTCAACCTGTGTGTGGGGATCCTTCGGGGCTGAAGATCCTGCATATCAGATATTTACATTATGATTCATAACAATCGCAAAATTACAGTTATGAGGAAGCAGCAAAAATAATTTTATGGTTGGATACTGCACAAATGCTATTTAGTATTATAATAAAAGCCCAGAGCCATATATTGAAGAAAAGCTGGAATATCAAAGAGATAGAGAAACAAACCACAACCACCAACCCCTCAGGCCGGTCTCCATAAAATCTCCAACTTCTCTCTCCACAGCCCACCAAGGACATGTGCTCTTCACTTCCTCTGCCCAGCTATCTTAACTTCCTCTTTCTACATTCCCAAAGCTAGGATCAAAGGTGTGGATCACCACTCCCTAACATTCCTGGCTTGGCTTTGTAGCTGACTCTGATATTCTAGAGTAATTTAATTAGATAGCACCACAGCTAGGTGTCCCCAAAGCATGAGGGACTGTACTAAAGGGTCACATTAGAAGGTTGAGAGCCACTGGCCTAGAAGCCCCCCCATCTTCTGCTCCCTTTAGCAGCTCCTCTTTACTTGTTCTTCTGTCCAGGCGCCCACTCTAGCCAACCCATCTATCTCCCCAGGAGAAAGACCGGGGAGCATCTTCACTGCATGTTCTTCTGTTCTATGGGTCTATATCTGAAATCCACACCCAACTTTTATTATAGAGACTTGAAGCCCTTCACTGACCCTAGTTTAACTTTATTAAAAACGAACATGTAAGACAACACCCCAATTCTTCTCTTGCAAACCTCCCAGAGGCAGCTCAAAGACCAGCTAGTCTGTAGGCACAGACCCTGAGTGATTTTGTGGGTCTACCACAGCAGGGCGTGGTCTTTCACAGTAGAAATACCTACATCCTACTCTGTGCATGGCTTCATTCCCTCCAAATGCTCCAGGGCTGGTCTGAGCTGGGTGAGAGGGGATACAGTGGAAGGAGGGGAGGAAATAACCCAGCATACTGACTAGGAGCCTGTGTACGTTGGGAACTCTGGACAGACTTATGTGTGAGGTTGGAGAAGAGGAAATGGTAGATTTACTCTAGAGAGCTGTCCATGTCCTCTGTAACCTTAGGCTCCAGTTATAACCACTGTAAACCAGGCAGGAAGCCACAGTGAGAGCAGTTTAGCCTTGCCCTGGGGAAAGATAAACAATATTGACACTTCTGTAAAATGAGCTGGTTGCTTTGGCCTACAGCATTGACTCAAGTATATTTCATTTCTAGATGAGATTTAGTAATAGGAATCCATATTTTCAACAAGGTCTCAGGTGATATGGGAACAGTATTTTTTTTAGAGTGTAGCCCAGAACAGTGTTCTCTAAACTGTTTTATGCATTTACCCAGGGAAATTTTTTTTGTTTAAAAAAGAACATATTCCTTACATATAAGTAAATTGACATCTAAAACATTTTTAAGCCTAAACTGTTGTAAAGCCAAGTTATGAAGATTTTATAAATACTGATATCTTAAAACAACTCTATCACATTTAAATGTAGTTAATGGAATCTAATAAACATCTTGACTTAGACACCCAGCACCATCTGCTTTTCAAAAAGTATAAACAAATTCTTCTTTAACATTCATAACTTTTTTATGGCTTCTTTTGAATTTCTCATTTCAACTTCAGTTTTGCCACAGACTTTATCCAATGATACACTTTTCTGACTCAATGCCTTGCATTAATCACCTCTTAATTTCTATGGGATATAAATTTTTAAAAAATATTCAAAAGGCATTCATTTTCAAAAGAATGTTGGTTGTAGGTTTACTTCTGGGTAAGTTATTTGTTTTATTGGAATGAGAAGGATGTGCTATAGGCAATTTAATATACTCTAACAAGTTTCCAGAAAGGGACTGTGTTGTCAAGGTGGACCTCTGCAAAGCTGTGGAGGTAGAACTTCAATGACTAGGGGGAGGTTGGATTGTTGCAGTTCAGAAACTAATCACAATTTATCTTGGGCTATCTTCAGCCCCCTCCCTCATTAGCCATTCCTTGACTATCTCTATGTACCTAGCAGATATAAACCTCCTGAATTGTATTAATAACACCCTACTTTGTACCAACAGAAAAGCTGAGAATGCCAAGAGACCACGCCCTAGGCATATAGCAGAAATTTCAACTCATCCACCTAATGCTTTAATCAACATATTTTGAAAGTGTCTTAATTTATGACTTTAATTTTTCTATTTCCATAGAAACTTCATCAAGCTGGTAGCATGCTGGAACACTAAATATGGATTTTGGAGAAACTAATCTGAGCCACAGGCCATGGTCATTCATATTTGGCTCTAAAATAAACTTCTGAGGTAAGAGTTGTGGAGGTTTGTGTGCACAAAAGTCATCTCAGGTGTGCTGGGAATGTTCACCTATATACAATAAAAATCATTCTATAAATAAAATAACTGTTTTGGCCTGTGAATAGACAAAAAATCAAAGACAAATAAAAAAAAATTAGGTCAGTCTCCATCCAACCTCCAAAAAAAAAAAAAAAAAAAAAAAAAAAAAAAAAAAAAAAAAAAAAAAAAAAAAAAAAAAAAAAACAAAAAACAAATGAGCCACAGGCTAAGCCACATGGCAAATAAATTAAATTAAAATAAACTAACTAATAACATGCCTAAGACATAATCCAAACAACACAAAATTAATATAAACTTCTAAATCATCCTTTAAAAAAATAAAAGCCTCCACAAACTAAATCAGACCTGTGACCCAAACAAAGCCAAAAATCATTTACAACACTCAGGTACCATTACGAGAGCCAGCAGAGCTGCTATGTCCCTCAGTCTGAAGACTCTTCATGTCTCGATTACTCGAAAGCCTGAGCATCTTGCTAAAAAGGGGCCCATGTCTACTCTTCATGGACAACTGCAAGTCTAAATAGGGCTCAAGTAACAAAATGTTAACAAGTGTTATAGAACTTAAATAGAAGTTCAATAATCAAACAGCTGTCCTAGACAGTGTCTGATGGCCAGGGATTCAGAAGAGGTGGTGCGAGGGGGAAAGTCAAGGACCCTGCAAGGAAAGCAAAGCTGACACTGAGAAGAGAGGGCAGAATCTGAGAGATGAAGTAAAGGTAAGCAATTGGTCCAGTCTCAAAGGTATAGAAGAATGTAGTCGGCATTGTTTCCTTCAGCTCAGCAAAGAAACCCTTGTGGAATGGCAGTATGCTGTCTTACTTGATTGTTGCAAATCTGGCAATTATTTGTTATTAATAATAAGTTATTAAAAAGTTCTTAGGTAAGTTGGTTTTGGACAACTTGTATTTGAACTTCTTAAAGAAGAAATGGCTTGGTGCTAAAGATATGTTTTATTCAATAATTAAATAATTCATAAACAAAAGAAAGAGTATACATATATATAATACATATCTATATATATCTATATCATAATTATATATATAATATGTATATATATAAAACTTTTAAGTTTCACATTCTTCCCAGGATGAGCAAAACAGTACATGTTTTAAGTTCAAACGATCTAATTTGTTTCTTCCAATAGCCAAAACAATAGGTTTAATAAGAAAAAGAAGATGAGGCATCACCTAAAATGAAACCAAGAGTGCCTACTAATTTGAATTATCTCAAATCCATTCTTATACTATATCACAAATAATGAAAATTTAGAATGTACCTGTCTACAAGAGGATGGAAGTCTCTGACTGCCCCTACTATCTGCCCTCTAGACAACACAAAGAATTCCAGGCAAGACTCCCTACTCAGACCACATCTCTCCTTCCCTCCCCTGCATCGTTCTTCCTTAATATCCCTAGAGGACTTAATACCATATTTGGTTATTTTATTTCTCTGCCTAAAATTGCTCAGTGATCTCCCCTAGTATCTGTAAGCCAGGCCTCAACATGGCACACATGTATTCATTCTTCTGTTCAAGACCCTTCATCCTCCAAATTTATAGACTTAATATCATTGCACACTATACTATTTATCCCTTAGAATGATTCTAAACTTGAGATCCTTCTGCTTCAGCCTCTAGAATACCTGAGAGTATAAACCTGTGCTGTCAGGCCCAGCTCGCTCATTTATTTGTGTGTTTATTTATTTATATCAACCACAAAAACCTGATGTCTATGTGTGTTTTCTCTTCCTCAGCTCATCCCACTTACCCAGACTATCATTTTGTAAGTTGACTTGTGAAGCCTGTTCTAATTTCTCCATGAGGGACTGATGTCATTTAAACATATGCCACACATTCTTCTAGCAGAGCATTTAGGAAGTTGGATTAAGTTTTTTTTGGATACTTTTCACATTTTTCCCACACTCCATTCTCCAAACTACCAACCTGTACCTTGGTCAAAAATAAAACCAAAAACTAAAAGTAAAATCACAAGTTGCTTCAGAGTCAGAATCTTGCTGTATTGATCTTTATATTCACCTATCACATTGACCTGTGATAAATACATTTGCAAATTTAATAACAGTACCAATGAAGTACACACTTATAATATGTTAGTGTTATTAAATAAAAGTAAGATACAATCTCAGACTCTGATATCCCAGTCATTTGCAAGTTCTAGGATTACATCATGAGATAGAATGTGTTCTCACAAAGTCAAGGAAAATCCCCTAGGAGTCAGCCTAGCCATGCCAGAAGCTCAACACACAATGGTAGCTCTTTATCTGAATTCACCTCTCCTTATCTTGAATACTGGCAAACTGAAGGAGTCCTAAGGCACAGAAGAAAAAAATAAGCACAGAAGACAGGTTTGAAAAATCATCCATTTATTTCTATTTTTACATAAACTTGGTATTCTTTCTTGGCCACTGTACTCTCTACTACTTAATTTACAGAAAATGTCTTAACATTTTCATTTATCTTGAATTCACAAAGATATTTTTGGTGAAGATTTTTCTGTATTTAAGATGCCAGATTTGCAGAGGAGGGGTCTATACAATGCAATTCCTAAACATGTTCATCTTTACATTATGAAAGGACATAACTAAATCGTTATTGTAAATAATAAGTATGTGCTAACTGTATTGGTTACTTTTCCATTGCTGTGATAAATGTCATCTCCAGAAGAAACTGAAGAGCTTATTTTATCTTGTAATTCTAGGAGTATATAATCTCTAATGGTGTGAAAGGCAGAGCAGCAGCAGGAAGGAGAAGCTAAGAGATCACATCTCATCTCCACAGAGGAAGCAGAGCCAGGTGGAGATAAGGACAGAGAATGGGGAAATGGGGTGGGGCTCTAGACTCCGAAAGCCTGCCCCCAGTAATGTATTTTCTAAAAGTTCTATCAGGTGCTCAAACAGAGTCATCTACTGGACACCAAGTGTTTAAATGCATGAGCCTATGGGAGGATATTTCTTATTTGAACTACCACACTAGTGAAAATGAGAGAATATTCAATTAAATCAGAAAATCATCAAACAAAACTCAGCCTTACATCACAATTGCATTGAACTTAACTCTGAAAAAAGTAGAAATGGATCTTCATCAATAAAGCAAAATGTCAGCTGGATGACAGTGGCATAGGCCTTTAGGTAGGCAGATATCTATGAGTTCAAGGCCAGCCAGGTCTATGGAGGTAAGTTCCAGTACAACTAGAGCTACACAGAGAAAAACTGTCTCATTAAAAACAAAAACAAAAACAAAAAAACAAAAACAAAAAAACAAAAAAAAAAAACCCACCAAAACAAAATGACAACAAAAAATCAACCACCAATCAGGTTGAAGACTATCACAAGTCATTTTAATAAGTATATCCCTAGTTCAGTACATTCAAATAGCACTTAGAAGTCCAAGTCTGCAGTAAAATTAAAAATCTCCAGTTCAATATACTCATGAACTGGAGGACATTGAAACAAGAATGGCATCAAGATGGCCACCAGTCACTGTTTTCCGCTTTGTTTCCCAAGTTCCAGACAGCAGGGAGGCCTGGGGGCAACTGTGAGTTATTCTCTGTGGTGATATATGTTTAATACAATTAATCTGGAACATCAGAGTTGTTCTAGATTAATTGTGTTAAACATATATCACCACAGAGTTGTTCTAGCCAAAACCAGGTCGTGAGGGGTTTAGGAATGTGGGAAAAGGAAGTTAAGAGATCTGGGCAGAGCAAGAGAAGAGGGTTCTCAGCTTTCCCAGAGACTTTCCCTTTATTTTCTGTCTGGACTCAGAGGCATGCAGTTGGAGGATTCCTGGAGACAGGTCTGAGAAGTTGGCTGGGTGGCTGTGGTTTGTTTCTGATGTTCCAGCTTTCCCTCAATACCTGGCTTCGGGCTTTCATTGTATATTAACTAGAGTGCATGCCATAATTCTCTAGTGTTAACAACTCAATTAAAAAAATGAACAGACATTTCCTCCAACAAATCTATGTATATGTCCAGTAGGCCCTCAAAAAACCATTCAGCATCACAACATTGAAGAATACAACCCAGAGCACTGAAGAGACCATTTCATATTCATTAGAATGACTACCGTGAAAAATAAAATGCCTTCAGGATGTTAAGAAATAGAAGTTTGTGGGGCCCTGCAGAATGGCTCCCACAAAGAAGGGTGGCGAGAAGAAGGGCCGTTCTGCCATCAATGAGGTGGTGACTCGGAAATACATCATCAACATTCACAAGCGCATCCATGGAGTGGGCTTCAAGAAATGTGCCCCTAGGGCACTCAAAGAAATTCAGAAGTTTGTCATGAAGGAGATGGGGACTCCAGATGTGCGCATCGATACCAGGTTCAATAAAGCTGTCTGGGCCAAAGGAATAAGGAATGTCCCATACCGTATCCGTGTGCGTTTGTCCAGAAAACATAATGAGGATAAAGACTCCCCAAACAAGCTCTACACATTGGTAATTTACGTGCCTGTTACCACATTCAAAAATCTACAGACAATCAATGTGGATGAGAACTAACCTGCTGAGTGTCAAATAAAGATGGGAAATGCCAAAAATAATAATAATAATAGAAGTTTGTGAAGTATTGATGGCAATGGAAAATTATATAGCTACTATTATTATTATTATTATTTTTTTAAGTATGAAGGCCAAGTATAATGACACACTCCTTCAACCTCAGCACTTGGAAGGCAGAGATATGCAAATCTCCTAGGTAGAGGCCAGCCTAGGCAGTCTACATAGAGAGTTCCAGGCTAGCCAAGATATACATTAAGACTCTGCCTCAAAAGAAATGTTAAAAGAAAAAGACCAGGCTAAAGAGATGGCTCAGAGGTTAAGAACACTGACTGTTCTTCCAGAGGTCCTGAGTTCAATTCCCAGCAACCACATGGTGGCTCATAACCACCTATGATGAGATCTGTTATCCTCTGCTGTATAATGTATACATAATAAATAAATAAGAAAAAGACCAAAAATTCCTCAAAAAGAATAATCTGTCAATATGAATTCTGGACACTGAGACACACACACACACACACACACACACACACACACACACACACACACAGAGTTTCTCAAGATCCATCTAATGATTCCAAAGGACAGTGTCTTAAATTTGAAGGAAGGGAGCTCATAATGCTTTGTCTTCAAATTCAGAAGCATGAGCTGTCTCTCTGGCTATTCCGGATGTACTTTATGTGCTTTTGTACAGTTTTCTTGTTGCAGCTTTTACAGACTTAAACATATTTCTGGATGTAGTTGTGTGTGTGTGTGTGTGTGTGTGTGTGTGTGTGTGTGTCTGTCTGTCTGTCTGTCTGTCTGCTTCTTTTGTACTACCAGGACTTGCATTTAGGGTGGTATGCATAATACTGTCACTACATGTACCAAGCCTTCTTTTTACTTTTTACTTTATTTACTTGTTTATGTGTATGTATACATGTGTGTATGTGCTTGTCTGTGTGAGTATCTACATGCAAGTAGGTACTCACAGGGAGCAGAATAAGCTATTGAAATTCCTGAAGCTAGAGTTACAGACAATTGTGAGATACCGTGTAGGTGCTGAGAACCAAAACCAGGCAGGTCCTCTGCCAGAGCAGGAAGTGCTCTTCATCATATCCTCAGGTTCCATCTTTTTATTTTGAAAGTGTCTCATTAAGTGATCCAGACTGACCTTGAATTTAATCTGTAATTAAAGATAGCTGTGAACTTGGAATTCCCCTGCTTTAGTCTCTAGAGATCTTGGAATTATAGGCCTGAACTACCAGGCACAGCTTATTTATTATTTAAACTTTTGTGCATATGTGTATGTGTGTATATGTAAGTGAGTTCACATGTTTGTATGTGGAGGCCAGAGGACAACACTGGGTGTCATTCTCAGAAACATCATCCACCTCCTTTGAGACAGGATCTCTCACTGGCCTAGAGCTCATCTATTATGTCAAACTAGCTATCCAGTGAGGCCTCGGGAGCTTCATGTCTCTATCTCCCCAGTACTAGGATTACAAACATGTGCCCTGACAGTGACACCTGGCATTGTTAGGTAGGTTCTGGGGACTGATCTAAAGACATTTACATTTGTGTTACAAGTTACTAACTGAACAATCTCCTAAACTCCAGTTTTCAAATTTCAGTGTACTAAGATATCCATTTGTCATCATAAGCAATTTTCAGTATTATGGACATTAATGCATCTTTTTTTTTGTCTCTCACTGAACCCCAAGCTCTTCAGAATCCACCTATCTATTCATCCCCAGCACTGAGACTGCACACATCCCTATGCCAGCCTTTGTACATGTGTCTGGAGATTGATCTGAGGACCTCCTGATGCTACGCAGCAGCAATCACTTTGCTGACTTCAGGGCCATGTCATCAGACCTGAAAAACTCACTGTAAAGTTTATATATAGTAATTTTTGTGCATAAGAATCTAGAGAAAAAAAGCAAAGTGAAGTGATTGACATTGCATATGGGTACATACAGCAATAACTACAACAAATAAAAATAAGTAAGTAATCTAGAAGGAGATCAAAACATGGAATGAATTTGTATACACAATGTGGACTGTTGGTATATACACAATGTGGTACTTTTGGAAGAATCTAGCATTTACTGGATAGGTGTAGGTGGGTTTCAGTTTGAAAAAAACAAAATACTAGTGATTTGCTAACATAAATATATTACTTTGAAAATAAAATCTAAACATGTATGTGTATTAGCTAAAACAATTATTACAGCATCCCATTGGGGAAAGCTTTCTTAGAAATAAACTGTAACAACAACAAACATCCTAGAAAGACTTGCCTTTCAAACTCTGTAATAAAAAATAACATGAAGTAAAAACACAGTGATGTGGAAGCTAAGGCTGTAATATAAACAAAGGGACCTGAGTCTGACCACCAATACCTACTGATGGAAGCAAGAGAATTGTTGCCTCACGTTATCTTCTGACCTCCATGTGTGTGATGTGCAACTCCTCGGATAGTAGGCAAAAACAACAAAAATATATAAACAAAAAGCACACTTTTTACAAAAATTCTTTGAGCCTGGTATATGGAGCAACACGTTGAGATTCTCTTGCTGATCATCAAGCTTTAGCTGTGACTTAGTTTGCGGACGTTATTTTCCCTCCTCAATTCCAAGCATTACAGCAGGTAGAAAAGCACTGTTACTGCACCTCCAGCTTCCCAGTCCACCCCACTGCACAGACCCACAAAATGCACTGTCCTGGTCTCTAGCCTGGATAGCTCTCAATTTAAGTGCTATCCAAATCACTTCACGCAAGTGATGGCAGAGGGACACAAATGCCCTTAGAACACACAAGCAAATCCATCACCGAGGCAGTTAAAGAGAACTCGGGACAATTCTTATAGACACATCACTTTAAAGCAGTATCCACCCATGGCTAACAACACTGTTAGCCATGAATGGGGAAATTAAAATTCAAGCTACAGTGAGCCAATAAAATATCCCAAGTTATTTTTAGCTCTCCCTAGCTGCTGAAGTAAGGATGTCTGACTCACCAGGAAGAGCTCCCTCACTTCATAAAGGCAAATAAGAAACAAACCAGAGGGTGGGCAGATACTTAGGTGAGGGTTGGGCTCAGAGGGTTGACCCACAATTCTGTCAATAAGGAACATTTCCAAGCTGTTCTGAACTGTTCCAACCTTCTGGAAGTTTACATCCCAGAGACACTTGCTCCTAAGGACTCCAATACCCTATTCTGAGTTCTATTTTCTACAAAAGCCATAGCCACTCTTACACTCGGAGGACAGTATTTATGGCATTTCCAACCTTAGCTTGGGAGTGTTAACAGTAGAGAGCAAGGCTTTCCAGATGCATAGAGGAAGAAAACCCAAATGTTCACATATGTATCCGAAGATATATATGAGTCTTTCTGTCTCCTTCCCACTCCCATGAGCAATTAAGAGATTGACAATTCAGCAAGTGTCTGTGTTACAATGCTTTACTAATTTGTAAGGTCACTAACACATTTTAAATTCCACAAGCTTTAACCTTACTTTCAGAATTTTTAAGCACACCATAGTAAAATATTGAGAAATGTTCCCAATCAGAGCACAGTAGGAACTGGGCAGGAAGGCAGTGCCAAGAACAGAGCTTCCTCATCTGAATCTGGGAGCATGCACACATGGCTGGGTATCTGAGTTTGGGGGTATTCACCAAGGCTAGGCATCAGATGCACCATACAATGCTGAGAGCAGCATGCTTTTCAGTAGCTTTTGGTTATCACTACATTTTTAATTAAATATTTTGAAAGCTATTTATTTTTATATTATGTCTGTAAGTGTTTTGTCTGTGTGTCTGTCTGTGAAGCATGTGCACGCTGTGTCCTCAAAAGCCAGAAGAAGGCATTGGGTCCCCTAGAATTGGAGTTACATGCTGTTACCTACCATATTAGTGATCAAGCCCTGGTCCTCTGAAAGAGCAGTTAAGTACTTTACCTGCTGAGTTGTCTCTCAAACCCCATCACTATATTTTAAAGGAATCTCAAAACATTTAGAATCACCAAAAAGACTCAGAGAAGGCACCTCTGTATTCAGTGAGTCCAAGCGTGACCCCAACTGGAACAAACTCTGGACCTGAAGCTTAAATCATGCCTGTCAAGTCTTAAGACTGCCAGAATCATTCTAGAAACAGAAAACTAGTCTAAGAAAGAAATTCAAACATGCATTTATTTTTAAAATAATGTGTCTGGAGATATATTTATGTAAATACAAGACATATAGATAGGGACATATAAATATGTTTGTATAAAAGCAAATATTTTTGATTTTTCTGAAAATCATAAAACATCCTGAATAGTTTTCTGTACTATATGCAAGCATTAAGCATTTTTATTTCCAACTCCCACTAACTTACAAAGCAATGCAGTGCCTAGACAAATTCCTAAAAAGCTGTAAGGAGTTTCTGAAGAATATTGTTGTAAATAAATTTTTGATTTTGTTTGGGCTAGAGGTTAGACTTGTTTGTAGCGGCTTTTACCCCCCAAAAATGACTTAGACACTTATATAAATTTTATAATATTTGGTTTATGTCTTAGGCACATTATTAACTAGCTCTTTTATTTTAATTTAACTTATTTTTATTAATCTGCTTTATTAGGTGGCTGTGGCCCATGGCCTGTATCTGTAGTCTTACATGAGTTTTTTTGGAGGCTGGATGGAGTCTGCCTGACTCCACCCTTCTTCTACCTGTCTCCAGATTCCTCCACCCACTTCTACGGTGCTCCACACAGGCCAAAACAGCTCCTTTAAAGGTGGAGCACCGTAGAAGTGGGTGGAGGAATCAGGAGACTCTAAGTCATCTTTAAAAAATAAAAGCCGCCATGGGCAAGTCTAACCTCTGGCACAAACAAAGTCAAAAATTAAAAAATAATTTTTGACGTATGCAGGAGAACTGGAGGTGCCACACTGTGAGGTGTTCTGTGACTAAAGATGCCAGCGAAATATGCAAACACAGGCTAGGGAAGTTCAAAGCAGGCATGAACTTAGTTCCAAGGGAGGACAGTTATTCTAAAATGTTGCTGTGAAATCAATTCACAATACATGGAAGAAAAACAAAACAAAACTTAGATCTCTAATTCAGATTGTGCTCCCAATTAAATTCTGTTGTGAATGGCGGAAGAGAGAAATGCCACTTGAGGAACAGCAGGCAGTGTACCTGTGCGGGACATGATTAATTTGCCTCTTGACATCTGCTGTCATCTTTTTGTTAAGACCTGTCTCTTGGTGGCTCCAGATGACCTGCATTCTCTTTGAATTTGGTCAGTGGGAAAGAAGACAGATGAGCCAACTTAAAAACACACGAGACTATCCACAGCTTGTATCAATAGCAAAGGGTAGTATGGGGAGGAAGAATGGCAATTCCAAGAGCAATATGGAGTTTGTGGCACAAACTGTCCCAGCCCAAGCCAAAACAAGTAAGGGTAAAATGCTCTGTTCACTCAAAGTGACTGAGACATTCAGAATTCAAGACAGGATCACACTGGCAATAACAACATAGGAAGGCACGGCACAGGCCATGGTGGAGGTCGTGAGGGGGACCAAAGCATGCCAGGCACAGTGTGAACTAACATTGATTTCCCAACTTAACCCCTCTGTAGAGGTCAACTCCAATCCCTGTAGAAGTCCACTAAGTGACAGCTCTCAATGGGCACATCACCAAGGCTCCAAGGACTTAGAGGCTGGAAGTAACAATTCCCTTAATACAGGCACAGGACAACCTGAGGCCAGTGGGTGTTCCAGCAGAACCCAAAGGTTTACTGCCAGGAGAAGTGACTGAAGTATGCAGAACTGCAGAAGACACCAAGAGCTAAGTAAAAGCAGGAGGAAGCATGTTGGCAGTGGGCAAGTATAGTGGGAGTATGCTGGTAATGTTGTAAGTATTTGTCCTGCCTATGGGTTTAATAAGAAGCTGACAGGCAAAGGCAGACAGGAAGTGTGGGTGGGGCTACTAGGCTAAGAAAACTCTGGGAACATCTCAGAGCAACACAGATGCTGCAGAGATTCCAGGAGAGGAAAGAAGTTAAAATGCTGCTCTGAGAAAAGGTACTGAGCTGCATGGCTGAACAAGATGGGTTGCGTTCAGATGAAGGAGTTAGCAAGTTATATGCCTGGGCCCTAAGTCAATCAGCAGAAAATTAATGCAAGCATCTGTGTGTCTCTGTGTGACTGCGAGTGTTTCTGCTGGATCTGCCAGACTGCTGGTCAAACCTCTGGTCTAGACAGGAAAGTTTGGGCCAGAAACCTATTACAATAGGCATGAACAACCACCGTGAAGTACCCTTTTAGACTAAGAAAACTCTGGAAACCACACTCAAGATAACAGATTCTTCTATATTAGCACCTTTCCTTTTTATCATGAACAAAAATTAATTTATAGAGTTAAGTGATTATTTAAGCCTCTCACAAGAATACTGATTAGGAAAAGTCAATAAAGTGGCTAAGGGCATCACAGTGTAGAGTAGGGGAACCCATCATGGAAAAGCTAGGCTTTAGATGGAATGACCTCCTATCTTAACAGCACAGAATTCCAACAGTCAATCTGACACAGAAATAATGAAGTCTCATTCTCTTGTTCTTTACATTCGTGACTAATACATTCTCACAAGAATAAAGTCCCCTAAAGTTGTAAAGGCTCAAGACTTCGGCTAACTAGAATTGTCCTCAATTAACCCTCTGTCTCTAAGCTCTCCAGAAACTATTTGAGAATGTTTCCCCGGGAGCAGGGAAGCCAGTAGAGAATTCACAAAATATGTTCAATTACACACCAATTCTTCTGGGATTTCAGTTTGCTGAACAAAGATTAAGATGAGAAGCATGGTGTGTGTGTTTGTGTGTGTGTGTGTGTGTGTATTAACTTTCTCAAAATTATCAATGAAATACAAAATGTGTAGGTTGTCTTATTCTTCTATGGAAATCACATCTTCTAAAATATATCAGTACTAGAAGGTTCCCAGGCAGCCCAGCACCAGACACAAAGACAGAGAACTGCCAAAGTACTGCCGCTAAGAGGGCTTCCTGGGAGTGTATAGCCAGTCTGCTATTGTATTGCCTCCTTACACACACAGAACTATCACTATTGACTCCTTCACCTGTCCCCTTCTCCTCAGGCCATTTAAGGTCTTAATGGTCTGAAAGAGCAGGAACCACTGCCAACAAGGTTGACTGGGATGGAGGCTCCTGCAAGCCTCCAGATGTGGAAGACAAACGAATAGCATAAAGCTAAGACTAAGGAGCAATTCAGAATCAGACTAGACTGGATTTGAGAAGCACTTACAACACTTCCTTCTTTACTCAGTAAATGCCCATCATGGCAAGGAAGGCTGCAATGATGTACTAATTAGACCAAGACTAAAATCTAGAGGTTAGGAATTAGCAGTCATTGCACTCTTTGTTTTGTTAGTTAGGGCAAATTTCAGGTCATTTAATCACTCACTCTGGACCATGATAAGCAAATAACTTGGTGGGTGCATCAATATTATGATCATAGATAGCATTACAATTTGGGTATATGCCAGAAAACTGAAATGGCTGTACATATTTTCACTAAGGATAAAGTATTTTTCATCCCATAAGAAAAGCAGTGCGGAAAAATAACATGCTATGAAGTAGTTACTGTCTAGAAAAAACCACAAGTGTGTGATTGGGTATATGGCAACCACTTCCAGACTCCCTCACCAATGTGTGTATTCTTAACTAGAAATACTTGATATTATGAAAACAAAAAACAAACAAAAATCCTACTGAACCAACTAAACTTTGATTTATTTACAAAAACCAGTGTTTTTCTATAGTTATGTAGACTAAACTTAATATGCGTGCTTACCAACAGAAAAAAAAAAAAAGCCACATAGAAAGGATGAATAAAGGAAGGACCTTCCTTCACCTTCTGAAGGTTCATTGCAATGAACTGCTAACGCATGGGTAAAATGGGAACAGACACAAATGGGAGACAGTTGGAGGAAGTCCTGTGATTTAGCAATGCAGATTCCCCCATCCCATGCGGAAGACAGAAAATGTTCTTGAGCTCACAGAACAGTCACAAGATTGTAAATGATTCTTTTCTATAGAACTTTTCCCCCTGAATACTGACCAAGACAAAAATAGAAAACAGTGGTGTCATTTTTTTTGCAGAACCTGTCTAGGAGCATCATGGACTTCAGCTTTCCTTTTTCTTCCTACCCCGTGACTTTAGTTAAGTGAAAACTGAGCAAAGACCAGAGGTGAGTGGTTCCTCAGAAAGCTCTTCTAGCACCTGCCAATTTCTAGGTAATCCTCTAATTTAAATAAAATAAAAGCAATGTCACTATATTTTGGAGTGACAGTCTCTAGGTACGGCAAACAAGTCTCCAAATATCACAAGGAAAAGTTTCAAATAAAAAAAAAAAAATCCCCTGGTCCCTAAAACACACACAATTAAAATATATCCATGTCTAGTTCTACATGATTTTTAAAAATTTCTTTCATGTGAACCTTTCAATTAAAGAGTAAAATATCTAGAGTCCTATTCCATTTAAATAGATTCAAGTTGAGGTCCTGGGAAGTTTTCCAGAGAGTTAGATTGCTTTAAAACTGGACATGCATTAAATGAAGCTTTGTCTCACAAAAGTGAACGAGTAATTGATATGGCATCTGTATGTTCAGTCTGCACAAGGTTCCTTTATCTGGGAAGCTTTACTCAGAGACAAACAGAACATCAGATTACAGTCCTGGTCAAGCATACTCGCCTCTCCCACCAATGCTGCCAGCTCACACAAACATTATAAGTGCATCAACTACCTGCTTCCAGAACAATGTGTAATATACCTGCTCTATTTCACTCCCCAAAGGCTCTCCTACTTGACATGTGTGCCCCCTTTCATTCATTCCATTGCAGTCACCTTTCATCCCTAAGAGGTTCATTCGTAGTAAGTGTGCAAAGTGGTGTGCTTTAATACCAAGAGCAAAGACAGAAGCCTTCTGCTTTAAAACACATAATGAAACCAAACCCCCAATTCTGAGAGTCCTCTAGACTTGCACTAAAAGCCACCGCAGGAAGAAGTTCATTCCTGGGTACTGGGTTCCTTTTACATTACCTGCTTCAGTGTACTTCAGTCCCACTTTTTCTTCTGTGTCTTTTGTCTTTGGGGGTGGCCAGACAGCTTGGAGTCTGCCAGGAGTTCTGTCGTCCTGCTCTGTGGGGCTCTGGTCAGGCTGTGCAAAACAGGTTAAAAAAAAAAAAAAAAATACTGTAAGTGAAATGTGGCCAGAAACAATTGATTCTTGAAAACACACATCCTAACACTAATTCTAATACCAATTTAATGGCCAGTTGCACATTGCTCCCATTACTTGTAACTGAGCCATCTTAATACAGTATGAACCTTTTTTCCAGAAGTGTAATGGATCAGCTGAGATTAAAAACTAAAGCAAGCAAAACAAAAAACACAAAAACCAACCAAACAAACCCTCAAGGCTACTTAACATGCAACTCTATGTATAATTGCATTATCATCTGGCACATTTATAGGAACATTTACAAATGTACTCCAAACTCCACATTACTTACAATAAGGACTAAGTTTGCATTTCACATGAACATTAGCAATAATTGAAGAGACGCTTCTCTAAGCATTCCACACTAATTTTAAGTCTTTCTTATTACAAAATAAAATAAATCAACTCCATATTCAAGATTTTTTCTTTTAATATTAAATTTTGCAACTATAATATTATGGTGTATTTAGATTTAACCTCAACCTATGATAATTTTTTAGAGGCTTTAATTTTTAATAGTTTAATTAAATATACAAGCAGACATGATAATCCTATACTGAATTGATGTTAAACAAGAAATTCTATCCTTTATTCTCAGAAACTTTCAATGCCAAACATTCCCTGGTCATTATAAATTAACTTCCTTGAATAATTACATCTTTTACTAGTGAGATTCTCTTGTGCTCTGATTTCATTTATTCTTTCCATAAGGGTTAGGACTAGGTTCTTCTTTTTGTATATGGGGAAGACATGCTCAGAGATTATCAAGGTCACCTTGCCATAAATGGGAGAGTTGGGATTAAAAACCAGTTCTCATTCTAAATTCAGTACTCAGGAAACCACATAAGCAACACAGAACATTTCAGTTTTATCATAAGCACCTATTTTGCTAAATGGCACACTTTCAAGCCTTGTGTTCACAGGAGTATAATTGAATGGTGAGGAAATCCCTATATATTTGGGGTATACTTGCATATTACACATTGAATCACTGCCCCGGGTTTTATAGGCACAATGACCACTGATGTTTAAACTCAGGGTGCACATTTTCTCTTCCTTCCCACACATCCTCACACAGACAACAATTATATTCAAGAAAAACAGAAGAGTTGCACTTCTGTCCAACTTTGTACTCTTTTGCAAGACAAATTTAATATCATTATAGTTTTTACCAAAGAAGGTAAAATGCTAATAATGACAAGCAACGAGGATTCATTTTAACAGAAAACCTGGAAAAATCATGTCAAAACGTAGAACTCAATTTTACATACGCTTTTGGGATCAGAAGGGCTGTCTGCTGGCCTTGACTTGGACCTTTCGAACACAGCACGTAGCGATTCCTTCTCATGTCTCATCTTCCTCTTAAGAGCTTCCAGCTCAGAGGTGTCCGCTGTGCTCCCCTTTTTAGGGGGACGGATGAATAAGGCTTTAAAGGCCTCCAGGGCAGTCTCTGGTGGCTTTGACTTCACCTGGCCACCCTGGACTTGGGCATCTCCAGAACTCTTCTGGCTTTCCTGTTCAGTGCCCATCTCGTCTGCCCCACGGAACTCGGGGTCGGCTTCCTTCAGCTCTGTTCTTGGCATGTCAAAGTTGAGTAGCTGAGATAGCTGCTCCAGGAGAGTGGGAGTGGCCTTCGGATCGGTTGCTCTCCCCTGACTCTTCACTGTCTGAGGGCCTCCCTGCACCAGAGACTTATGAACAGGCTGGGTCAACTTGAGCAGAGCCAAGTCTCCATCCTTGGGTTTGATTTCAGTAATGGTCTCCCCTGCCTCTGCTGTAGCTCCCTTCTTCAGCACACGGAGCCCACTAAAGAAGGCTGGAAGCTGAAAAGACTTCTCTCCAGGAGCTTCTCTCTCTCTTTTGGAAACAGGTTTCTCAGTGACACTGGCAGTCTGGTCTCTTGCTGCGGGTGGGATTTGGGACCTCTCTTCTTCAGCCTGGTCCTGCCCGTGGCTGTGCTCTGCTGGATGGTAACCAGGGTCCAGTTTGTTACTTGTCTCTGATAAAGTTCCCTGAGAATCACCACAGAGTTCTGAATCGTCAGTTTCCCTAGTGTCGTCATTTTCTCCCGAATCTCCCCTTCTTTCTTTGGGCTCTTGAGATGGTTCTGATGAAACAGCAGTGGTGGACTCCCGGGTATCGAGGCCTCCTCCTTCTGTCTCTTGGCTTTCATCTTCAGAGTCAGAATCACTGGTGGTGTGAACGAGGGTCCCACGGACCCAAATGACATCCTCACCATCCACACTCACAACGGCAGGTGAAAGCAGCTTTTGAGCAGGGGGAGAGGTGCTTGCTCTGGCTTTCCCCTGACTTCCCTCCGATCCTGTCTCCGCCCTTGCTGACTTCCCATCATTTTCAAGATCAGGTGGAACTGGAGCCTCTGCCTGTGGCTGATCTGAGCCTTCGCTGGGATCATCTTGCTCAGAAGCGGGATGCACCTCTAAACTGCGAAATGCCTTCAGGACAGCATCTTCCTCTTCAGGATCCAAAGGGTCCAACTTACTTGTAAATCCAAACAGGGATTTCATAGAGAATTTACTCAGGATCGACTGAGCCATCTCAAGTCCGGCTTCAGATTTGTCTGGTTCCAGCACATCTCTGCTTTGGAGAGAGTTACCAACTTCCTCCATGTCCCCCCGCAGTGCCCTTGACAGAAGCTCTCTCTTGTGTTACCTGCCCTGCTGGCTCAGTTTATCCGCTCCATCTGTTCTTGACTTACAGGACAGGGAGCTACAGGACCGGGGAGAGAGCCAGGCTTTCAGCAGCTAAGAAAACACACTTGGTCTCTTTCAGGTCAGAGTCCTCCCTTCCGGTTTATTCGATGCCGGCGTGCCCAGGGCAACTTGTTAAGTCTGGACAACTCTATGCCCCAAAGCAGCTGGGGCTGCACACCTTACTACACATGGGCAGGCAGGCTGAGCTTCTGGACTTCCGTATTTACTCCTCAGGACAAAAGGCTTTTTGTCGCAGGCAAAGTCAGCCTGTCCCGTAATCCCAGCCCAGGACTTCAGGAGGAGCTCCGCCCAGTGCCTACGATTCTCCTGGTCTCATTTAACTTCCTCATTGGTGAGCAAGTTGAGGTTTCTAAAAGTGCTGAGACGGCAAGATGGTCCTGACAGCCCTGAACCACCCCCCTGGTGCTTGCTGCCCAAGAGATTCCAAAGTGAATCAGCAGAAAATGACCAAAGGATTTCAGAAGTGAGCCCTCTTTTCCATACGGATCAGTGGCGTGGGCCAGCCAGGCCCCAAACCCAGCATTTCGCCCACATCAACAACCTCCTTCAAACCCCTAATCAAAGACAGGAAGTAAAGAAAAAGATTCTCTCTAAAAGTGCCCAAACTCTCAGAGCAGATAATTTACTACCCTTGGAATGTCTTTTGTTTTTAAATGTTTTCCTTCAGCAAGCCGGCAGGTTTCATCTGGAATGCAGATTTTTTTCTGACTGCTGGGAAGGAAAACCAACTAGACTGGTTTCAGATTACTGCTGCTTTAGCTCTGCCCGGCCTGGGTGTTCTGCAAACAGGTACTTAGACAAGCACACCCACCACGCCCAGGGTCCACCTACTATATAGGGCAGCCGAATAAACAGCCCCAGCCATTTACCAATGACTACTGTCTGAGTCGTGGGCCAACCTCAGGTCTCATTCTGTTCAGCAGCAGGGACTCGTTTTTGCTTTGATGTTGCAACCAAATAAATGGACCTGACATGGCATGATTTTGGCACACAACTTGCCTTCTTGGTCAAAGTCATTCACAGAAGATTTCCAACGATCTTTATTTCTCTAAAGGTCTAAAATATCTATTAGTTTGGTCTCCATTGCCCACTTTGTGCAAAAAAGCCAAAACAAAGAAACCTAACACAGATTGGATAAAGCACTATTCTGAATATGCTGCAGACCTAGAAATCTGAGGATCTGAGGTAAGGGAATCATAGCAGCCTAGTTACCTCTGGGTAACTAGCTTTCTGTCAAACCCAAAGGTCTGAGGAATTTTAGTAGCAATAATACATTTTTAACAATGTATGATTGAAAAAAGGAAAAACAAACAAAAGGGGAATATATTCCACCAAATCTTACAGGAAAGAACAAACCCTAATTGGACTGTATGGCTAAATGCATCCTTTCTCGATGACCCTGACTCTGACATTTTGGGATGACTAACTGGCCTAAACTTAAAAGGTGTGGTGCTAGGAATGTAGCTCAGTCAGAAGAATGTACGCCTAGCATGTACAAGGTTTTGAGCCCAATCTCAGCAGAGCAAAACAACAAAAGTAAACAAAACAAAGTAAACATCAGAGCAGGGTAAAAGGAAGGAAGAGAGGAAGGGAGGGAGGGAGGGAGGGAGGGAGGGAGGGAGGGAGGATAGATAGATAGATAGATAATAGATAGACAGATAGATAGATAGATCTGATGGTACCATTCTGAATAAGCTTCCACTCTAGAAGAAATGCGCATTGATAAAAATCTGATTCCTTAGAGATTGTGGAAAGAAGGGATCATCACACCAGTTTCATACATGGAACAGAGGACTAAGGAGAGGAAACTCAGTTTTGCATACTTGCTGTTTTTCTTCTCTCTAAGGATATTTCATTGCTCAGATATAATTTAGGACTGATTTCCAGAGTAAGTTTTCAGGCACCTCCACAGACTTGGGCAAAAATACAAGCTGGAAGAGGTTGTTAGTCCCTCTACACCAAAGTACTGAGCAGATGTACAGGTTTTCAGCATCCTCCCATTATCCACAGGTGCCAACTCGGTTTCATACAAAACGGATCTGCAGATTACTGTACTGACACTCCTTCACGCTAGGTAGTAAGGCTTTATTAGACTTCTTTTAGATTAAGAAATCAAAGAGAAGTGAAGTTAATTGTGTAGAGATATCAGGGTATCGGGTATGAAGGAAGAGAGTAATATCTAGAATTGAGCATTTACTACATGCCCAAGCATTATATTAAATGTTTTGCAAATACTAACTCACTTAGATATAGATAGCCACTATAGCTTGGAATTTATTGTTTGTCCTGCTAGAAAACGAACACGAAACATTAAGTAACACATGTTTATAGGGTTAATGAACAATAGAACCAGAATTTGACTCTAGGATACACCCTTAAACATGCTATAGAATTCAGAGGTGGCCATCCAGCCCTCATAGGACACCACACATGGCTGAGTCTTGAAATGCAAAGGTGGTAGACTCTTCTTAAGATCTGAGGAACACTTTTTCCTTTGGAATGACACTGAGAAACAAAACCTTATTGACAGAATATGACTATGCTTTTATGTTGCTGGAACATTAGGGCTAATTATCTAAATAGTGACTTACATAAATGTTCAACAATTATCTAATTGAAATAATTAAATTATTATCTGAAATTAATTTAAATTATTTAGAAAAACTATTACAGAAAAGTCAGAAATAAAGGCAAAAATGAAACTTCCAGCAGAGGAGTTTCTAAGACAGGAAAATGTCACTGCATTTTTTCTTTTTTCCCTAAAAGATTTGTATTGATGTGGCAGAAACTGGATAGAAGATGAGGTAATCTCTACTGAGATTAGTTAATTTTCTGGGTTTTCAAGGGCTAAGCCAATGGTGTACCTAAACTCATTACGCCTGTACCCATGGCCCAACTAGGGAGATGATCACAAACTGTTGATGATGCCTCCTTCTTTCCATCCCTTATTCCAGCCTTGACCTTGCCTGTCTGCTACCTGCTGGTCACTTGGCCAACGTTACAACCTTCAGACTTTGCAAATGTCTCACAGCTGCCAACTACACTAGACTTTCTTTGTGCTCCTATTTACATGAGCAGCTTGCAGCTTTACCATGGCAGAGAGCTAACTCCATCCCAGCCTCTCAGATGTAGCTACAATCTTTCTTGGTCACCTCAGTTTTAGCTCCATGTAGGATGATCTGAGGTGGTCTCCTAGCAAGAGCCTTCTAGTTAGAAGCTATCCTTCCTTACTGTTAGCCTGTCGCAATCAGCTATGTCAAGAGCAAGAATTTACAACAGGACAATACTGCTTTATGGTCATTTCTCAGGAGCTTCATGGAGGAGGGGGCTGCCAGCCTGCTGCTGTCAGAGGCCTACAGCTCTGTTCTTTTGCTTTTTCTTTTCTCATAGTTATTTTCTCATAGTTATCTCAATCCCAACTATTAGACCTCCTCCTCCTCCTCTTTTTCTTTTTCTTTTTCTGTGTCTCAGGCTTTGCCATCTTAATCTTTAGTTTTTCTTTTAATTCCTACCTCTGTCCTCACTATTACTTATGTGAGCAGCTTGCACTGTCTGTGATGGGTCCGTTTTCATGACAACATACAGAGAGCTATTTATCTCCTGTATCACTACGAATAAAACAAAGGGCAAAGACAGGCTGTACTGAGTCCAGGGAGTGTCTTTTAGCTTACCAAATGAAATCTGACATAATATTAGGAAAGCAGAAAAAATTAGAACATCTAAAACTTTGAAGTTTCATATACAAGAATCATAGGATGGTGGAAATGTGTATATCTCAGACTGAATTGACCTTAAAAAACTACAAGTGAAACATCTCGACCTCATTTTAAAGAGGAAGACATTTGAAGAGTAGTTAAATTACTACAAGCTGATTCTGCACAAACAGTGTGTCTAGAAGGAAAATGAGGTTCCCCACCCCCTGCCCGGCCTGCAGGAAGCTGCCCACTGCCAGGCCAGGGGATCTTACCCTTCACTTCCCACATCTTTTAACACCTTACTTCTACTTAATTTGGAGTAATGTGAACTAAACTTGGGAGTCCACACTAATGTAAATTAAGCCTGAGACCTCCATAGGCTTTTCTAGGCTTGCAGAGTCTCCTCCCACCCCAACTAACTTATACAAGCACCAATATTAGTCATCAACTATTTCTGTTAATCAGTTAAATGAAAAAACAGGCCATATACCTAGGCTGTAATGGTTCATATGCCTTTAATTGGATATCTGAGTTCAAGGCTAGCCAGTTTACAGAGTAAGTTCAAGGATAACCAGGGCTACACAGGGAAACCCTTTTCTTGAGAGAATAACAACAACAACAAAAAAAAACAAGGCCACATGTTCCTTCTTAAGGACAAGTCCCAGTAATTAAGGCCTTTTCCTATTGAGCAGTATAAAATATTTCCAAGACTGGTTCTGCCACGAAAGTAGGTTAAATATGGACAACACCATGGAAGAATCTGGAGAATGGGGAGATTGGTAATGCTGTAGTAGTGGAAGAGGGCAGAGTGTGCATGATCTTTCTGTGGGCAAGGGTTATGTACAGTCAGGAGCATGGTTCTGATTCCTAGGCTCCATCCAAGTTTGGCACCTATAAGCCTGCTTCTGGACCAGTGACATAGGCTCCCTGTGCTGTGGCTTCATCACCTGGAGTATGACAGTACTATGCCATGGTGTTTGTAGGGATTTTTACAAACAACTGTGTGTGTTTGCTATATCCCTCCATGCCTGGTCATAGTTCTTCATGAGTACTTCAGGCTTTCATGGGAAAGAAACAACCTTCTTAGTGATGTGAACCCATATCTAACAGACTTGTTTTTGTTATGTTTTGTTTCTGTCAATAGGAAACAAAAATATATTGATGAATGAACAGTTCAAGAAGGGAGTTGCTCCATTTTATGTCCCCATTGTTGGTTTCACACGTGAGAACAGACACACACTACCAGCGCCGCACTAGAGTTTATTCAGGAGAGTTGCCAGGCCAGTACAGGGGCAGAAAAGCAGAAGAGAAAAAGACAGATTTTCATGTGGCAGCAGCTCCTTTTAAGAGAATGGGTGGCCTAGGGGCATGCCCTCCATGAGGGGCTTTACTACTTGGCTGCAACTTGCCAGGAATTCTTATCTCATCCAGCCCTTTTTGGATCTACCCTGTGGTGTGTCAGGAATCCTTATACTCATAATCCATGCATTTGGAAAGAGGTACTAAAGGCCTCCCAAATCACCTTTCATCTATACTTCACTGGAATCCACAGCCAACTCTTTCAAGATTCCTTTGAGTATTTTAGGGCCGTACTTTCAGGGTTAGATTTTTCAGTCTCTTTTACCTTCAGAGATGGTTTCCCAGGTGACTCTGCAGAAGTTCACTAAATTTACTCTATTCCTTATATTTCCTGGTCCAAGATGATTTTCAAACAAACTCAACTATTTTTTTTCGGGGCAGGGGAGTTATGCCATCAGGACAACTATGATAGAAGTCAAGGAGTCTGGAGAAACCATTCCAAAGTTGCTTCTGGTAAAAAGTTACCAAAAGGGTCTGGAATCTAACAAACTACTTTGCCTAATGTGGCTTATTTCTCCGCCTTCCACATCAACAACACTAGACAGCTCTTTGCTGCTATAACTAGGTATCTGTTTCTCTTCTTATATTAATTACCTAGTTAGCATATACAATTATAAGTCTCACTAGGACATTTTCATAGATGTGTATCACTGAACTTTGTTTGTATCTGTCTCTTTCAAGTCGCAGTCTCCTCCTGCTCTCCAAGAGAGTCACCTATCCCGTACTTCTGCTTCACATAACATTGATAAAGAGAAATATTTACCATTTTTAAACAGTCTAGATTCTACATATGAGAGATAACTTGTAGCATTTATTTTGCCATTTATTTTCATCACTATGGAGTTATCTTAAGAATTAGCTCAATTCCAAAACTCTAACTCCCCAAATCCTTTATAAGTTTTTAAACTTAAAGTAGTAAATAGAAAAGGCTAGGGAAAATAGGGACATACCTAAAACAAAATGGAGATGGATATGCTAGCTGTAGTGGCATGTACCTCTAGCCCCAGCACTTTGGAGGGGTAGGCAATAAAAAAAAATTTGAGACTAGCCTGGGCTATACAGTGAGTTCAAAGCTAGCCTGGGCTGCATACTGAGCCCCAGTCTCAAATAATAAATCAAAATAGCTCAGTTAAGGCTCTAAATTCAATCCCCAGCATCACAAAAGAGGGAGGGCGAGAAGAGAGAGAGGTATGGAGAAAAAGGCACATAGATAAGAGAAGCATGAATGAAAGCAGAAGACACCAAGGTTTAGTTACTAGAAGATCAAGGATGCGAAGTATCTTAATTTCCTTTCTATAGCTGTGATGAAATACCATGACCAAAAAGCATCTTGATGAGATAGGATTTTTTTTTTCCTTTTGACTTTCACACCTAATCACAGACTGACACTGAGGGACGCCATGGCTGTAATGGGATTATATTATGTTGTTATTGTTTCCTGTAATTGTAAAGCTGATTGGCTAAAGGTAGACAGGAAGTATGGGTGGAGCTGTGAGGCTAAAAACATCTTGGGAACATCTCAGAGCAGACAGATACACCACACAGATGCCAGGCAGAGCCCCCAGAGAGACACAGAACAAAGAAGCTAAAATGCTGCTCTGAAAAATGTTACTGAGCCGTGTGGCTGAACAAGATAAAAAAAGATGGGTTAGCTTAAGACTAAAAAGCTAACAAGTTATATGCCTAAGTCCTTGGCCAATCAGCAAAAAGTTAATATAAATGTCTATGTGTTTCATAAGACTGCATATATTTTTATAAGACTTTGGACCCAAACCTCTGGTCCAGGCCTAGAATGTCCAGGCCAAAACCTATACAACACATGGCAGAAAACTTGACTGAAGATGGGTATGTTCAACCTTACCAGCCTTGCAATGGCCTTGTAGAGTCTGCTTGGAGACAACCAGAGTTTCTGAATGCCACTGATATCCAAAGTAAGTAGTTTTCGTAAAGGGTTCTTTATGGAATTTTTGCTTAGTCCTAAATTTGTCCCATAGAACTATGAGAAAAGTTTCATTAGCCTCAGTTTCTTAAGATTCGCTCTGTTCAATGCAAGTGTGTACTATAAAGGAAACATTCTACCTCTTGCACTCTGAAACAGTCAACAGTAACCCCACTCAAGTGGTTTCTAATCACCTGAGTGATGGCCAGTGACTAAGATATGAAATTTTTAATATAACTTAATTGTAGATCATTTAAATAGCCCCATGTGCTTGCTATTCAGCCACTCCAGTGAGAACTGTTATAGAGATTATAGGAATGGCAAAGCTTGGTTTTATACTGGATCCACCTAAGTATAAATGCTTCCTATTTTCATAAGAGTTTTTTGGGGGAGGGTGGGGAGGGGGGCTATAGAGTAGCAGTTCTCTTTTCCATTAAAACACTGAAAGGGAGCAGAAGAGATCACCTTTGAAATAAAACAAAACCTTTGCTTTAATTCCTTCAGTTTGGTAATTGGATGCTGTCCTTCGTGCATTTCCTTAAGGCGTTGGCAACTGTCCAGCTGACTTAGCTGGACTCATGAGAAGAGGAACCTTGTGGTAGTCTGGATAAGAATGGTTCCAACAGCCTCAAGGATTTGAATGCTTGGTCACCAGGGAGTCGCACTGTTTGAAGGGATTAGGAGGAGGTGTGGCCTTGTTGTAGAAAGTTTGGCTCTAGAGGTGGGCTTTGGGGTTTCAGAAATCCAAGCCAAGCCCAGTGGCTTTCTCTCTTCCTGCTGCCTGTGGATTTTGATGTAGAACTCTCAGCTCTTTCTTCAGGACCATGCCAGCCTGTATACCACTATGCTTCCGTCCATGCTGACAAAGGGTGAAACCTCTGAACTGTAAGCAAGCCCCAATTAAATGTTTTCCTTGCTGTGGTTATGGTATTTCATCACAGCAATAGTAACCCTAACTAAGACAAACCTCAACTGAAAAACATGCCTTCATCAGATGCCCCGTAGAAAATCCTGTAGGTCATTTTCTTGATTAATGATTGACATGAGAGGACCCAGCCCACCGTGAGTTTTGTTACCTCTAGGCAAATGGTAATAAGAAAGCAAATGGAAGAAGCATCCCTCCGTGGCCTCTACTTAAGTTCCTGCCTCAAGGTTCCTTGAGTTTCTACCCTGCCTTCCTCCGTGATAGACTGTGACTTGGTATGAAAGCCAAAATATAAACCTCTTTCTTTCCAAGATGTTTTGTGTTTCTTTCCAAGATAGTATTTTATCACAGTAACAGAAAGGAAATTAAGACACTTCACATCCTAGATCTTCTAATAACTAAACAATTAATATGTAGCTGAATGGAGGGACTTCAGTAACCCAGACTAATGGCAGGCTCTACTATGATTTATGGATGCTACATGCCCAACAGTTATTAAATGTTCCAGCTGCCATCCTTATATACAGTTGAGAATCAGCACAGCTATAGAAAAAGGCTTAGGAAATCCCAAGTCTACAGGTGACACTAGAAATCATGTTTAAATTTGAAAGCATAGTACTTGTCTTATGTTTAATGTCTAATGTTGATCAAACTATTGCCTGTAATATATTCCTCCTTGCCCCTAGGTTTTGTGATGACTTAGATAGGAAATGGCCCACTCAAAGCTCATGCACATCCATATACACATCCATATAGGTAATGTAAATATATATTTAAAAATATTTTAGTACATATTTTCAGGGAAAGATCCTCCTTTCTAGGTAGTGATACCTATCAAAAGCCCCAGAACATTTGTAGGAATGGAAACTTACCAGAAGGAAATAGACCTAAATGTTGAGGGTCACAAATAAATACTATTCCAAAACTGAGAACAAATTCAACAATCAATAACGAGAAGCTCAGGCATACCCTTGGTAGGACACATCCACATAGAGCATCCCTCAAGACTTTAAACAGCATGGGTAAGCCATACCGAAAGAAGGTCATAAAATCTAGCATGTTTGCTTAAAAGAAAACTTCACTAAAAACAAGTTGTGAACAGTGAAAAATAAAAGGAAATGTATTCATGTTTCACAGTACTGTCCTTGTGTTGAGACAATGAATGAGTTCTGCCCCTGTCCATCCCCCCCACAAGCACCTCTATATTTCAAATAGTTTGCAACGACTATGTATGATTCCTGCAAGTGCAATAAATTAAGCAAAGACATATTTTATTCACATAGAAGAAACCCAGAATTACATGGCTTATCAAATTTCCAACAAAACAAAACTACAATCATGAAAGGAAAAGAGAAAGTAGCCTTTCGAAGTAGATTTGGGCACTGTCATCCTCCAGCCTGCAGTTTGTATCCCATGCAGATTAAAATAATTTGCCAATAGATGTCACTGTTGCACTTAAGATGAGCACATCCTAGCTTTGACTTTGCTAGTAAGGACCCCAAATAAGAGACTACAGATCTCTGTGTTAATTGTCAGTTTGTTCCTTTGGACTTTATTCTGAATCAAGCTCCCTCTTTCTGTTTCCCTCTCTCCCTCCCTTCCTCCCTCTGTTCCTCCCTCCTTCTCTGTAATGTGTATGAGAAGAGGGAGAGGGAGAGTTTTGTTTGCATGTACCTGTGGAGACCAGAAGAATGTTAAATACTCTGAAGGTGAAGTTAGGTGGTTGTGAGCTGCTGTGTGTACACTAGGAACTGAACGCAAGTCCTCTGTAAGAGCAGCAAGTACGCTTAACCACAGACACAGTTCCCCAAACCTCAAGCCTCTTTTAACAAAAACATTTCTCTCTTTTATGTCAAGTGTTTTTCCAAAATGACTACAGTGATTATTATTGTGTGGTTATGGGGGAAATTATATCCAGTGGTTACCACCCACCTAAAATTGGCAGATCTAACACTCACCTATAAAAACCTACAGTGTTACCTAGATGAGTGTACGCCTAACCCACACTCACCACACATTTAGTTTCAGATCAGAATATAATGAAGCAGAGAACAAGAGATTGTCAATAGGAATCAAAATAAAGGCAAGATAGACAAATTGCCAGGGAAGTGTGAGGAAAGAGGGCAGAGAGAAGTGGAATGGATAGTTTGGCCAACCCTATCAGGCCATCTAACACTAGGAGGGGCAAAGCCTGCCCAGGGCTTTGTCCTGCGCAGTCAATGCTTCTGTGTCACTGGATGTGTGAAAGAATAAGAAATGGTTTTAAATGGGTCGTCCTGCATTTGGCAGATTTCCCACCAACGTGCTGGGCTGTTATTTGAGCAGCTGGAGAGAAAGGAAGGTTTATAGATGTGCAATGAAGACAGGTGACTTGGGTTTCACTGGAAAATGCAAAACGGATCTGTCAGCTAGCATATGTTAATTGTAAATTTTTCGTACAATATTAAGTGACTAGCAGCAATGGGTTTCTTCCCATAGGGAGGTCTAAAGATCAGTGTTAAAGAGACAGTACTCTGGAAAGAAACTATTGACCAGCCACCTTCGGGTGCACAGATTTCAGATCACCTTGGTTTGTTGCAGTCCAGTGATTGTCTTCAAATAATAATCCACATACAGAATACAGCGTCAGAAACTTTACATATACAGTTTACACTAAGTACATATTAGATAAGCCTCTGCTGACCACAAAGAACCACAGATAAAATATGAAGATTTCCACTTACATTGAGATCCAAGTATAGTTCGCTTCTGCTTGACTTTTCATTTTCTTCATGAAGCAGAAATGAACAGGGTGGTCCGGTTCTGTAACCCAGGACCCAAGCACCTCCATCTTTATTGGGAAGGTCCTTAGTTGACTGCTCATGGGCACTGCCACAGGGAAAGCCTTCAGAGGTGACACCTAAGTGAATACAGGGAAGGGTATCAATGACCCAGCAGGTAGATGAAATACAATAGAATCAGTCTCCATATTCTGACTTCACTTTCTACTTTATATTTTTAGAGTTTGCTGTGCTTGAAGAGGGATTTTCCCAATTACTCTTTTGGGGTTTTCATGCATATGCCCTCATCACTAAAAGGTTGATCTACTAGCTCTTCTCTATGCTCCACAGACCTGCGTGCCAGTCCCAACTATGCAGTTTGTGCCTATTCACAACAGAATCAGAGGATGGGCAGGGGAACTGAGGCATGAGTTCTTAGCTCTACTCCTCCATGGTTCACATTCAAGCCAACTCATGGATGTATTTGTTCTGGGCCTGTGGGTGTGTCTTATTTCTAGTGATAGAATCTCCATGCACTGGGCATACTGTCATATGTCAGTTTGATAATGAGGGAATGTTGCATGAATAACTCATCTGGAACTGACACTTGAAATCTCCAGAATATTCAGCTAACTTACTCTAACCTAAGCAATGTCAGCATGACAGTAGGGCTGTTTTCAAATTTTAACACACCTTAGAGCTGGGTAACACCAATGTTTCTGTTTCAAGGGGGAGACTAAAGCACAGAACAGATTGTCTCATGTTTTTCAGTAAAGGAGAATGAAATGGTTGGAATCCAGGCAGCTGAACACCTGATATAATCTTAGAAACTACATACACAGCTTCTGTTTGACATTCTTAAGATGACAACACCTGTTCTGTGATAAAAGGATGCCATGATCAGAAAAGTTCCATGCTCTATCTATCCCTTGGTGTGTCACAGTTTATGCCAGTTTACTGAAGAAGTTGAGATGCCCTTTAGTGAAAAAAAGCTAACCTTCTAAACCTATGAAATGGGAGTTCCACAAACATATTTGATCACAGGATCAATGTATACATCTGCTGAGAAAAATGGGTTGTAAACCATTAGAGCTCTCCTGGAATTCAGTTTGGAAAATGCTAGATTGGATCAACTATGGACAAGCCTTTTGAGGCACTCACATTCCTGGTCCACTTTGAATTCCTGGTAAGCAACTGTAGAAAAACCTGGAGTAACCAGGTGGATGTAAATACTTAGACTTAGACCAGAGTGTCCTTTTCAAGGGGGATCACTGGATATGCAGATATGCGATAGGGTATTATGTTTATTATACATAATCCCTGTAAGAGAGGAGTTCTGGCTGTGATCCAGGGGCAGCTGAAGGCCTCTGCCAGAAAACCTGACTCACAAGTAACCTGAGCTGAGAATAACTCAGTGCACAAAGGGCTACGAGCAGCATGCTCCGCTTATATGAGAGGGGCATTTTAGGAGTCAGAGAAGTTGAGAACACTTAAGGTTTTGACTTTTTTCTTTGCCTGTTCAGTTCAGTTCACTGAGTTTTAATCACATTTCCACATGAAAATGACAGAGATCACAATGTTTCTATGGTTTCCCTCTGAAGGCTGTCTGTCCATAAAACACTTCAGCCACTGGAGGGGAATAGACTCTAGGACATTAGGAGTTCACTGTCATCTCTGTAGGGTGTCTGTCTGGGAAGTAAACTAGGGTACTTTCTTCACAAGGACATAGTGTCTCAAGATGAGCCTCTGTCCACTTCAGGCCCTCGATGCCTGATGACTGCAGAAGATTGCACATATATATGTATGGTCCATCACCTCGGTTTTTACTTAGGGGGTCAATGTGTTGTGGTGTCCCTAACTCATGTTCTCAAGAAGCAGGAGAAAAGGCTAATGCCTAAAAGAACTTCAAAGCACCTTCACTTGAACCAGAAAAGCAATCATTATGTGAAGACTTGAAGCTCATGTGTTTTCAGTGGCTGAGGGTTTATCCTTCTTCCTAGAACATTCTGTCTCTGTTGTTAAAAAGAAGAAAGCCAATGGAGTGCTCTCATCATTCCCTTGTGAACCTATGGAGTGCTCACACCATTCCCTTGTGAACCTATGCAGTGCTCACACCATTCCCTTGTGAACCTATGCAGTGCTCACACCATTCCCTTGTGAACCTATGCAGTGCTCACACCATTCCCTTGTGAACCTATGCAGTGCTCACACCATTCCCTTGTGAACCTATGCAGTGCTCACACTTCACTGTCACACTTCTCAGGTCTATAATTACTAACCAGACCCCTCTTAGATCCCTACACTCTGCACTGTGGCTGTGGAGTAAATGCTGACTTTAGATGAAGGTTACATGGATTAATATAACTATATAATACATAATATATATTACAAAATGCATTGTACAGCACCCCAGGTAAGACATTCATATTATCAGAGCTTATTGTCTGGTAAGACTAAGTTTATTAATCACAGTATAAATAGTGGTATGAAGAAGTGGTATATTCACAGTGTTCAATAGCAAAGGCTTGTGTTCCCAGCTAAAACACACATGTGTGTATATACATATGAAAGCACATGCAAGCATGCTCATATACTTGCAGTGTCTAACCAACACCACATTGATGAGATAAGGCTTGCAACCAATTCACTCTTTATACACAGGAAAACCACTAGAAAGCTTAAGCAGAAGCAATCAATAAAAATATAACTTTGAAGTTGATTTTCAATTTTGTTTGTTTGTTTCTTTCTTTTAAGACAGGGTTTCTCTGTGTAGCCTTGGCTGTCCTGAAACTCACCCTGTAGACCAGGCTGGCTTCAAACTCACAGAGATCCACCTGCCTCTGCCTCCTAAATGCTGGGATTAAAGGTGTGCTTCACTACTACCCCGCTTTGATTTTTATTTTAAAAAGCCAATTTCTGATGCCTAATATCTAACCAGACAATAACCAATGAAGAAAACATGCAAGATAAAGCATGATGCATGATAATTTTGACAAGGATCATTTAAACAGGAAGGAAACATGGGCAGAGACAGATTACGTGAGACTGTTATCTCAGAAGTTTAACAAACCAGGCACAGTGAACAAATTCAAATGAAAAAGAATAGGGAACAAATTTATGAAGTATTTGAAAAAAGCTTTAAAGGTATAAAAGCAAATGATTTGTAAGATAATGTACATGTCTATATTTATTGAAATAGGACATGCCCATATGATTCTTATCTCTTGAGTAAATGAAAGGCAAAACATTAACTTGAAACAAGAAAATGTGTCAGGACCCTTAATTTCTAGTACAAACAGATTTTTAAGGTGTTACATTTTCATTGAATAATCTTTTTGAAATACTAAAAATCATCAATTTAATCAACTATCTTTTGAGTCTAATTTCATTAAATATTTATAATTGTTTTGTTTCTCAGTGGCATATGGGCCCCTTGATTGATCACATATATACACAAAGGTTAATCTGACAGGTGATCATGGTTAATAGGACATACAGCACAGATACACAAAGGGTAAGGTGGCTTACCTTTAAAGTCTGTGCTTTCCCCAACCATTCAAATGATGAGCTGCACTTTGCTGATGCTAACCTATGACATCAGCCTGGAGGCTGCTGTCAGTAATCAGAACAGTGGAAGCAGACAGAAAGAAAAGGTAATTGCCATTTACAATGGAGGCAGTATTCAGAATCCACCTTCCCCAAGTGCAATCAGTTTCTCTGCCTATGTACACGTATTGCTGTTTGAATTCTCTGCTCCCTCTGTTTTGTCAGTGTTAACTCAGGATTTTGCTCCTGCCCCCATGACTCCTATGAGAGCCAGTGTTTCATAACCACAAACATATTGGATCTAGCCATGCAGCCTGCTCTGGCTGAAGGAGTGTGGGCAATGTAGCAGTGCACAACTCTATGATTATTCATACCCATAGCTCTGGCAAAACTATAGTCTCGTGGCTAGTTTTGGTTAGACTCGATGCCCCAACCTACATTCTAGTAGTGGTAAATGTTTGCATGTAATGAAACTACCAATGTGGGTAGAATTTTGAAGAAAAACATCTTGTTAATACATCCCAAGAGAAAAAAAAAATCTTGCTAATACATCCCAGGAGAAACATGAGCAAGGATCACCAGGTCCTCCCCACCATGAGATGGACCATGTGAGAAAGATGTGTCTAAGTAGAAAGCTGCTGGTAGGAAGGAGCGGGGAGCAGGGGACAGCAGACGGAGAATCTACGAGGAAAGGATCATAGCTATCAAATGAATAAATGTTTGAATGTCTGAGAGGCCAGCCTTAGTAGTGAGGGATTAGGAAACTTTTTTATATGAGGTATTTAGAAATAAGTTTCTATCTGACTGGTAAAATTAGAAAACACAGATTTACAGATGGTAACTTTTTCTTTTAGTTCATCTTAATAATGATCTCAGACTCTTTTTGTGTCCACACAGATACATTCCACATTATTAAGTTCTTAGAAAAAAAAAATGTAGTGGCATATGAGAAAAATTACAGACAGGCACAACTGGCCATTAATAGTTAGTGACCTCAAGGCCTTGCTAGGTGGGGCTCCCCATCAGGGAGTGATTCCTCTGATGGGCTGACCTGTCTTACACTAGTTGTCACCTGCTGTATACTCTCATAGCCTCCTGCAATATTTAACATCAAAGTAAATGAAACAACTACTCACTTGTGTTACAGCTAAGGGAACTAAATACCGGGAGGATTTCAGTATTTCCTGTGCACTTATTAGCGGCAAAGTTGGAATGAAAATCTGCTTTCTAGAATGTCTCCTATGCTACTTAGAAAAGGGCAGTATTTATGGACAATCTATAGAGAGGGATGGCGAGGTAAGAGACAAAAGATGGAGTGGGGAGAGCACCGGCAAGCCTTTGAAAAGTGAGCTTGATTCCTGTCGGCCTCTAATATTAACTGCTTAATCCTGAAGCTACTGAACACCCTCACATCATCACTTCCTCACCAATAAAAGTAGGGTGATAGGGATAGGCCTGATAATGAACTGGAATTAAAATACTTTTCTCCCAGGAAATTTCCTAGGCTGTGAATGTAAGAATTGCCTGAGGAATGCAAATAAGCCCTTGCCTAAGGAAATAATACATACTACAGAGGTCCATTAAATATTACTTGTGTAAATGAAGAACTTTATATCAAAGAAGTTAGAGGGAGCAATTGAGCTCATCAGAATTTATGGAAGCACTCAAGTATAGAAGATCCCAAGTCTGTTCAAGACTCCCAAAATAGAATTAATATCATTTGATATAATAGCTTCATATTAGTCGCTGATCAGCTCTGATAATAGCCCCTTAGAGGTCCTCAGGGAGACACTAAGACATTTCTTCACTGAAGGTCAAATACATGACCCTTGCACCAGTAAACTTATTTATAAACATGGCTTTTAATAGAATAGTACTTTAAAATTATATCAATATACACTGTGATAATAATTACATTAATCTTCTCACTTGGTTTCTTTTCTTGAGGGATATAGATACAAAATGAAGGGAAAATAAGGAAACCCATTTGTAAATATAGTTATGCTGGATATTTTAATATACTTTTAATGTAGCACAAATGATGTTGAGGATGGGTAGGACTAGGGGAGATGCGTCTACATAAAAATTGGTATAAAATGACTAAAAGATGTTTAGGAAGTTATAGGAGTCATGTGACATTAAGACCCTCTGTATAGTCTCAGATAGTAAATGCTTAAGAAAATAGATGTTGGTATTTTAAATGTCTAGATTATCAAAAAAGAAAAAATCTAGGTATGTTGATTGATAAGAAATATGCTTACTAAAAACACTTTGAAGCAAAGTCAAGAAAGCATACAATTTTAGTCACTAAAAGTAAAACCAAATAGTATTTTTTCTTTTCATGTAATATTCCAATTATTATGTGGATAGCTGCACAGTAGAAAGGCTGGTTTAAAAGATAAATGCAATGGTTAGGAGAGATGATAAAGAAAAACAATGAAGTACTAAGCAGTGGCTTAAATTTAAATGGATCGAATTTAAAAAAAAAAACTCCATTGGAAATGATTTTGAGATCCATGAAATTGAGAATATAACATTGCAAGATAATCAGAGTGTGGGGGCCTTTTTGTCAATATTAATAGTAAACATTAAAGAGATAAGGGTAAAATATGGTTCTAAGCATGAAGTAAAAGAAAATATGAAATTGCATTCCATTATTTCATTTCTGTTACCAAAGAAAGAAAAATACTTGTCCCTTGGGTCTGATATAGATTTTGCTGATACAGAATTCTGATAGCTGCAGCTATAGAAATGAGCTTTGATCTTAACCTTGACTCCGTGCCAGGTGTTTGGCCAATTATCTTCACTGAGTTTTGTTAGCTGCACTGGGTTATAAGGCCTCTCAAGCCATCTACCAGGTACCCTTTGCTCTTCCAGCTCAAGAAGTGTGGCTATTACGTTGAGTGTCCAGTGCTCCAAATTCCTCAGTAGAACTGCTTGTTGAAAGTCTCTACAAAACACCTAGATTCTTACAAAGTGTATCAGATACCATACTTTTTCAATATCCCTTCTCTAGCCAGGCATTAGTACTGAGGAGAAGCCCTATGCCAGCAATCTTCACTGGAAGTCCCAACAAATAGATTTTTCTAAGGGTAAGTAATGTCTGATATAAGGGGTTTATTACGTTTCATATCCTTTATACACATTATACATGACTAGGGATCTTCCCTATGATCCTGCAAGCCAGGCGTAAAGTCTCCCCATTTTAAAGATGGAAAAGTAGTGATGCTGTTAGCTTTGCTCAGGGAGAAATAGGAAGTAGCAGAACCAAATTCAGAACCCACAGTCTAGAGTTAACCTCCTGTCATACACAGCTAAACCAACTACAAGAAGCGATTATTTTAGATGTTCAATAGCAAGCAGCAGTACAGGTTCTGGGAGAGTAGAAACACACAAGACTACCCATGATATCTGCCAAAAGCCCGTTTCTAGGTTGCAAAGGAAAAATAAAGTGAGTCTTGGTAACTTTCCTGACATTTTAAGCATTCTGTCACACATATAATTAGGAGCAAAGCAACTGGGCAGAAAGTATTCGAAGAGCTATTAGCTTTAATTTTCCAATTTTGAAGAAAATTACAAACCCATGGTTTAAATCAGTTCAACTAATCACAAGCCAAACACAACAAATCAGTAATAAATAAAATTGTTTTCAAGCAGCACTGATAAAATTTACTATAAAAGCAGTCAGAGAAAAACTAGATTCTATTACAAACTTCCCATCAGAACTGAAAGAGTAGAAGACAGAAAGTTCTGCCAGCACATCGGTGGGATTAGAAGAAATTGGAAAGAGAGAAAGGGCATAATGATGGGTCATTTTATAAAAAGTTATAACAATCCTAAATATGTATTATTTATACCTAATGAAAGAACTTCAAAGTACATGAAACAAAACTACCAGTAATGAATGGAGAAATACACAAATTCAAGATCATATTGGGAGACTTAATATTATTCTCTCAATAGAGAAGTCAGGAATGGTTGCCATGTGTCTGTAACTCCAACACTCAGAAAGCTAACGCAGGAGGAGCAGCATGGGCAAGGTCAACTAGCTTCAGAACAGCCTCTCAAAAATAACACTGTAAAAATCAGTGGATCTATAGGAGAATTGGTAGATTTTTATCTAATATTTATACTAAATCCTATTCAACAATTGAAAATAACACAATTCTAGATGCATATCAAATGCACTGCTTCATATTTGAAAATTAGACAGCATACGTAACCTCAATTGCTAAAATCACAAGAAAAATTAGTTCGGGTCACAATTAATGTCGAAATCATTATTTGTGATACCAAATACCAAATGATTCTCCCATACTCTGCTTAATAACAATCCTTAGGCTAGGGGAATGTTGGACACAGTGGACACACAGTTAACTTATAGAAAAAACTCATATGCTTTCTGAATACTGATACTGAAGCCTTGGATTTTCCCCTATTAAGCTCCCAAGATACTTCTAGTCTCTAGGGCTAGACACATGTGGGATTTGAATCTTAAAGAAACAAGACAAACTCAAGAGAAAGAGCTTTGCATGAACTGGAGGTTCCTGAAAAGACAGTCATTTCAGTTCACTCTACAATGAAGTTCTAGGCCAATATCTTTACATATATTATCAGTCCAGTTAGCTTTTCAGTTCCCAGAGCTGATATGGTCTAGACAACCTATGGCTGCCAGGATAGCTGAGAAAAACTTATAACACCACAAGCAAGTAGCTAGAAGATGAAAGGAGAAGGAGCTAGTGTAATTCCATGCCTACTGCACCAAGATCTTGGAGACTGCTTTCCTCCAGTCATAACCCCTACTGCATGTTCCTCTCTGTCCTGCCAGCCAACCCCCAAATAATTACACGGAGACTTACCATTAATTATGAAAGCTCAGCCTTAGCTTAGGTTTGTTCCACTAGCTCTTATAACTTACATTAACCTGCTTTTCTCAATCTACGCTTTACCATGTGGCTTTTTTACCTTTGTTCATTCTGTATGTCTGACTCCCTCCATGTGTTTTTGGTGCAGCTGCCTTTCTTCTTCCCAGAATCCTCTCTGTCCCTGGAAGTCCTGCCTACCCTCTTCCTGCCTAGCTACTGGCCATTCAGCTCTTTATTAAACCAATCAGAAGCCACCTTGACAAAACCAAATCTTTACAGTGTAAACAAATATTCCAAAGTACATTTCAATTCCTCATACTGGATACTTGTTTCCCTTTCAATCCTAGGTGTCTTGGAAAAGTGCTGCCCATGCATGTTAGTTCCTAGGAACCCATAAACCCCTTGGTTTCATATCTAGGTCAGTTGGTTCAGAAAAAAACTCTAAAATTATCTTCAGTTTGAACTTACCAAACCTACTAACTTTCCATCAGAAACTGACAAACGTAGCTATTGGCATAAGCGATGGTATATATTTCCTGCTCCTAACATGCTCATAATTACTAATGCATGTAGACCCTTGATATCTGGTATACACTGTACTTATTTAGAATAATAGTAGTAATACAATTGGCCCATCAAAATGATCAAACCCTCTTCATTGTCTGAATTGACAGAGAACAGGGAAATTTGATGTAGATCAGAAATAAGGCAATGATTTAAAATAAGTATGCTGCTTTCTTTCCCAGATGATGAATGGGCCATTGTAAAAAGGAAACTCACCATCTGTGCTGTTAAATTGTAAACTAATTGTAAACTTATTGGAGGAATGCCGTGCCTTGCTCTCACGCCCCACACCAGGAATTCAGCTCGCAGCGTTTGAGGAAGCACCAGCTCTCAGATAGTTTACCCACCCAAATTCCGAAGAAGACAAAGAATACCTGGCCGGACCAGATGGCTGAGCCATGATGACTCCACTTCCCCCTCCCCCAGTAGAACTTCCCTTAAAAGCTCTGTAAGCCTTGGGCTCTGGGTCGCTAGCTTCCCTTTTTTTGCTGGTGACCCACGGGCTCGTGTTCATTAAAGCTTCTTTTTGCTACCCGATATCGGAGTGAAGCTCTCTGTTTTGGGGTGCCGACTCTAACAATGAAAGTGATTCAACTGGTACAAAAGAGGAACATTTTAAAGATCAATAAAGGAACAGGTCCAGGAAACTCCATAGACATATTTGGTAGCAATACCATATCTGAATAGCAGCTGCAATTGGCATCCCTCTGTAGTTGATCTTACAATAAGCTCGCTGTTCTCCAAAAATCACATAGTATTCTGACTAACCCAAAAGGAATTCCAGTGGCAATGCACTAAAAATCACCATCTCTGTACCTTCCCAGTCTTTGCTGCTGGCACCAATCTCTTCATTTCCCTCAAGGCTTGGTGTATATTTTCAACTAACAGTAGATCAATATGATGCTTTTTCTCACAGAACTCATTGGTATAAGAAAGTCATATTCAAGGTCAAATGAATGACTCAGCAAACATATTCATTTTACCCACTTTAAAGTATTTGTGTTGTTTCTGATCCTCCCTGCAATGTGTATAATCCAGAAAAGAAAAGAAAAAAAAAATCAATAAAGTAGCAAAAGGGATTTTATGTAGGAGCCTATTAGAGAATTTAGGGTCTTTTCAGCATGTTTTATTCAGCTAAAGTACCTCAGTTTCTTTTCATTACACCTTGAATCCATTTGCTCAAACATGAAATTAGCCCTAACTCATGTTTAATTAACTAACTTATTATTAGCATCACATCAATATTTGAACCTCCCTTCCAGGGGACTGTTGCAATCATCAGTGTGATTTTTGCTATGTCTTAAGGCTATTATTGCACCAGAAAACACAGCTCCAATTTAAATTGAATGTCAGTAGAAAAATCAATTTACTAAAAGAAAATTAATTTCATAATCAAAATTTTATAAAAAGCAATGGATCCATAAAGTGAGTTAAACTTATACTAAGAATATTTTAGTATAAATATAGATATATAGTATAGATAAGACTCAGTATCTTTCTTGACCAAAAAGGACTTATTTATATACTCAAATTCATGATAAACGGTCACCAAGAAAAGCCCCACTAAACAGTAAAATAAAGATCTTTCAGCCTAAGGTTGCTGCAAAACCACAAATTAGCAGGACATTGTCAGTAATGCTTCAGTATTACAAAAAGATTTGGACTGACATGTACTGTAGGGACAATGTATCCAAAGCCAGGTTTTTACCTGTGGACTTACACTTTATGTACAAGCTTGGCAGTTGACCTACAGAATCATCACAGCTAAAGTAGAATTATACAGTTCAACAGTGACTCTGCTAATGGACAAGTTCCAGATAACCAATCCCTCTTCCTCCATTTAAATGAAAATGCACTCATGAGGGGAAGGGATGCACTTGACTACTGGGAAAAGCCTCAGGCTTACTCACACCCACGGGTGTTAGATGGACTTTGTAGAGGACTCAGCATGGCTCAAGCCATCAAGAAACCTCCTGACAAAGGAAATAAGAACACATTGCTAGGGCAACTGGCAACGTGAATCTATTCCTGCAGTAAGGTCTTCCAGCTAATTTACTCCTAAAATAGTTCTGTAATTTGCCATAGAACCCAGGGCAATGTGAATTACGGAAAGGATGAAACACTAAAGGAAAAATTGGATAATTTGATGTAAATTAGTAAAGGTGCTTCTTTGCTGAAGGGATTTAACACTATTTTCTTAGCAAAAAAAAAAAATTATTAAATCATGTCTATTTTTAAAACAATTCAAATTTGAGTCTTAATATTTGTACTGTTAAAAAAAAAAAAGCAACAAAGAAGTCAGGAAGACGGCTCAGTGTGCAAAATGCCTGTTTTATAAGCATGAAGACCCAAGTCCCAATCCCCAGTGCCCTCATAAAGAGTGTGCATCTGTGACTGCGGTGCCGGGTGGGGTGGAGCGGGGCAGACACAGTCAGATCCCTGTAGCTCACAGGATAACCAGCTTGGTCAAACCGATGAACTCCAGGTTCAGTAGGAGATGGTTTCAAATGTAATGTGGAAAATGATCAAAAAACAGATGGACACACAGGAAAGCAGGGTTCGGTGGACTGGGTTCCCTGATGAAGAAATCACAGGACTGTGGAAGCTCAATGTGTTTATTACATACCATTGAACAGAGAGGCAGGGTCAGCAGAACAAGGAGGCAGGATTATTACATAGGGATAAACAAAGAGGCCGAATTTAGCTCACAGCTGGATCAGTAGGCAGGTGTAGCTAATCTCTGCAGGAGTAGTCTCTGTAGGGGAGCATTCTTCAGGCTATAGATACTCAAGAGGAGAATACTGTGATGGGCATGTTTTTCTTTGTTTTGTTTTTCCTCACTTTATCAGCATTCACACTTGGGCCAGGAGAGCAGCTTTGTCCATTCCATTCCCTGAGTCTAACCCAGAGAAAGGTTTGACATTTTCTCATAGGTCTGAGGCTTTGGTCTGGGCACAGTCATACCCTTGTCAACAACAGCATGGCATTGATGAGGTTTGGGGGAGGAGGCATGGGCAGAGTATGCAGGAGAAGTTAGCAGACTAGTTGTTTCTTGGCTAGGACTGCCAAAGGTCCACACTTCAGTACCAAACAGTGGTTGCTACCCAAAGAAATGCAGATCAACTGAAATGCTGTTGGCTACACGAAAGAGTGAAAACTGAGGAAAAATCAAGTGTAACAAAGAAACCCTTGTAAGTATTAGAAGGAATCATGACTAAATTCATATACTTCACATACTGTTAATAACTACAGATAAATATTACTACATAGCTACAGATAAATATTACTTCTTGGTTTTTGTTTTAAAAATTACTCCCCCCTCCTTTTTTTTAAAGAGGATAGGCTGACTGAAATTAGGGGGTTTACTCATAAGTTCATAAGTTACAAATAAGATAATGGCTCTTTTTGGAATCAGAAAAGACATGAGTGCTTCTCAGGACACTGGACACGGGAAACAAGTGCCCAGGGCATTGCTTTTGGATCTAATAGCTGCAGCATTTCTGTTGACTCATATTTAGGAGATGTGTCTATATCTGGGTCATGCTGCTGGGACCCGACACACAGAATGAATACATGAGAATGGGAAAGTACACTTTAGATTAGCCACCTGGCCCACAATCGTTCTCGATGTTCTGCAAACTATTCACGGCATCAAGAGGGAAGTTCTCAGTGACCGTGTCTCCACCAAGAACTAGGCTTCTTAGAGGTAACTGATCAACAAGGGCCAAAGAATCCCAACTAATTCTAATATCTCTTTCTTCCGTTAAATTGTATCCATGAAGCTAAAAGAAACAATCACTGGTCTGAGTTTTATGAATAGTAGAAAATACCCACAAGTTTTTCTTTTGTTTTATTTTTTGTTTTCCCTAGTGCTGTCCTTGTATATCTGTAACAACAGGCAGCAGTGACCTCTAAACAGTACCTAAGATTTCATGCTAGTATTAATTACTACTGTGGCCTAAAAAAATTTTATTTAACATCAACAGAAACCTATAAAATAAGAAGTTTGTTGTTTATCTTGCCATTTGGTTTGTTTGTTTGAATCATGTAGGTTTCTGTTTTAATAACTCCTTCCAGCAGAATGGCTCTCTTGTTGCTGCCGACATTTTACATTTTCTATGTTATTTACAGAATCTATTTCCTGTATCGTTGAAGAGCCTTAGTTTAGCAATGCAAGACATAAGATCTATTTCCTTCTACATCGACAGTATTGTGGTGGTCCCACTTTTAAAAGAATAAAAGGACAAATGCTCATATTTTATGCATTTCAGCCAACCCTTAAAACCCAGAACTGTGTTACAGACGTAGGAAAAAAAAAAAAAAAAAAAAAAAAAAAAAAAAAGGAAACATGGCTTAGGTTGGATGCCATGTTTTTGAGAAAGAATGGTTAGAATACAGTTCTTGGCAAGAAATCAGATGACTTTCAGGCTCAATGGGGGGGTTTTGTGATTCAACAGAAACACCATTCTTGGCCCAGGAAAAAAGTGTGGCAAGATGTGTACCCCATTTGGGCATCCTTTGACTAATCTCTACACATCTGGGTTTTGCCTGCTAATTTATTGGCAGGTCTTTATCGATGGTATCCTGTCAGATAACAAGAAATCAGGAAATGTATAAAACTCTACTTGTTACTATAGCAAAAGTTTTCAAGTAACAATAATAGAGGCAGTGAATTAATGGGTGTGAATCTTACATTCATCTCTTCGATGAGTAGAAAAAGGATATAATAACATGTGAAAATGTGAACTAAACCCCAAACAGGATTATCTTGCTTCCATTACAATTAAGAGATGATTATATTATGAAATTATAAGAATGTAATATGGAGATTAGATTTACACTTATAACGTAGTGCTCTGTGTTACTGAGTAATGAAGGCAGACAAGGGCTAGAGAAGAAGATAAAGATGGGGAGAAAAGAAGAGAAGAAAGTGAAAGGCTAAGAAAGTCACTATAAACCAAGAACTTCCCAATCACTCAGACTCTTCTCCCACTCTGGAAAGATAGGTCAACTGACAGCGCCAGGGACATGTAACTGGATCCCATTCCTCTTTTGATGTTCTCACTAAGAAGGGTTTAACTGCCCTTTCCTTGATTCATTAGAGGGTCACTTCAAAGAGACCCTAAAAGGCCAGTACTTTCCTAAACAACTCCCTTGCCTAAGTAAATCTAGACAAAACCCCCAAAGCAATTCATCCTAAATTTCACACATTATTGCCTTTGGCCCCTGTCAGTGACCTCAGCCTACAATATTGATAGTGGCTTGCCTCCCAATATGAATCTCTCCAATGATCCATCAATCAGCAGAACAGACAGTCATCCAATCTGATTCTAAAGATGAACCAGCATCAAGGATTAACCCAAGAGGAAACCTCACAGTTTAGAAGATATATGACTTTACCATTTACAGGCCATTTCCAAGCAAGACAAGAATGGCTCATACTTATCTGTGACTCAAGATTCTGAAATGTGACAATAGTTATACTATTTAATAGCAAGTAAACTTAAATAATCTATAAAATTAAAAGTGTCTTTGCTCTAACAAATAAGATCTATGGGACATTTATGCAAACAGAGCACAGCCATTTATGATGTCTATCTATCAACAAAAGACTAATAAGGAAAATTATCCTTATTAATAAGTGTGGGGACTGTTCAACATACTAGTAATGAAAGATACACAAGATAAAAGAAGAAAAAAATACAGAACGTTCATAAATTTGGAAAGGCTAAAATATAACATGCAAAGCTGGTAACATGTAGCAATGTAGGCATTCTGTCCTAAGCAGGAAGGCATCCATCACATTTAAGCTAGGCCCAGACATTTACAGCACTGAACCGAGAGAGTTCTCATTATTTTTATTTAGTAAACAAATTAACACAAGTATAAATACTTTGTGGGGTATGTACTGAATAGAAACAGAAAGGAATAGCAGGGCATGATGTACAGTTTTAATCCCAGCACTCTGAAAGCAGAGGCAGGTGGATCCTGGGGAGACTGAGACAAACCTGGCTACATAGTGAGACCATGTCTCAAAAGAGAAAGAGAGAGGGGGAGAGAGAGAAGAAGGTCAAGAAAGAGAGGGAGAGAAAAGAGAGGGGAAAGGAAGGAAGGAAGGAAGGAAGGAAGGAAGGAAGGAAGGAAAAAAAGAAACAGGAATAATCTGAAGATAAATACTGGGAAACAGACTAATGTCATACTAATGACTGCAATATTTCACCATAAATACATTTTCTAAGAGGCAAATGCCCAGTAAAAAGGTCAAATGTACTAGTAAGTGCCTGAACTGGTTCCATAGCTCAGCAAGTAAAGGCACTTGCTTAGCAAACCTGAGGACACAAGTTCAATCCCCAGAATTGGTGCAAAGGCAGAAAAAGAGAACAAGCTCCACTGAGCTGTCACTGATGGTTACACAAGGCACATTTACCCCACCACACTCAAGCGTTTTAAAAAGCACCGACAACTTATAAATAAGCCAAATGTTCAAACTTGGTAAATAAAAGGATGCCTTGTTTTCTCCATAGTTCATATTGAAACAATACTTAGGAAAGATTTGAAAATATGAGATTTTCAAGTAACATGTTGAACTTCAAAGCTATACACCAAGTACAGAGAAAGACTTTTTATTTTAACATGTATTTTTATTTTATGTGAGTTGGTGTTTTGCCTGTGTATATAACTGTGTAAGGGTGTCAGATCTTGGAATTACAGACAGTTGTTAGCTGCCATGTGGATGCTGGGAATCAAACTCAGGTCCTCCGGAAGAACAGTCAGTGCTCTTAACCACTGAGCCATCTCTCCAGCCCAAGAGAAAGACTTTTTAAAGTATCATGAAAACACTGAGTTGAAATATACATTGCAAAAGTAATATTTCTAAGAGTGGTGATGGTAGAGAGATTTTTTTCTATTCTTATGATTTCTATGGTTATTTTAAGGTGGTTATGTAATGCTTTTATAGCAAAAATATTTAAGATTATCATTTAGTGAAAGACAAAGTACACTTTTGGAGAAATACATCTCAAAGAACATTAAAAGAAGACATCTCACCCTGGAGCATCTTTCCCTCTCTTTTCTTTAATGTCTGGTTTATTCAAGATGGATTCTGTATGCCCAAGATGGATTCTGCATCACAATAATACACTGGCAAGCCGGCAAGGCATCAAGACAACACTGACAAGTATTTTGTTTTGAGATTTGTGAAGTCTAAGTTAAAATTCCTCTACTCCATTTTCCTCTGTTATTACTGTTATAATGAAGCTGCAGACAACTCACTACTATTTTAGTCCATTAAAAATTTCTAACATTAGCCGGCATGGTAGCACACATCCTTGATCCCAGTACTCAGGAGGCAGAAGCAGAAGGATATCTGTGAGTTTGAACCCAGCCTGATCTACATAGAGAGTTCCAGGTAACCATGGCGAAAGAGAGAGACCCTGTCTCAAAAACAAACAAACAAAAAATCCAACATTAAAAGAATAATGACTTGACATGCAATGTCATCTATTAACTTTAGCTAACATGTGTAAGTCCTTTATATTTTTCACAGTTGTCTTTGGATGGCACTTAATAAATATTCAGAGTAAATGAGTTAATATGTATAAGTGTTATATAATTATAAACTACAACTGAAATGTTGGTTTAAATTTTTTTCTGACCTTGTATTTATTTCTTATGGCATATTTAGAAAACAGTATATTAACTGATTAATACTGGGTTTTTTATCACTTGCTTTGTTCATGTAATCTATTAATTATATAGATTTTTAAATGTATGATGCAATGTTTTCAACACATAGGTAACATATAATACAAAATATGTCAAAAATCATATGAGACACATAAAAGACTTCAGTCGAGATATACTACTGCATACTCACTGGGATGGCTAGCATCAAAGTCATATGGTATGGAACTATAATATATATTTGATGGGAATATAAAGACATGCAGTATCCCCAGAAAGGAATTCAGCATTTCCTCAAAGGGGAAAACAAAAAATTACAGTATGGCCCAGGAATTAATTCCACTACTACATGAAGAATAAAGAAAGATATGTGTCCACACAGAGACCTTTCATGTGAATGTTCACAGAAGAATTATTCCTAACAGGTAAAAGATGAAAATAAACCAAATGCCTACCTGCTTGTGAATGGATGAGCAAAATAGGACATATTCACAAAACAGATTATCATTTGTCTATAGAGAGAATATGTTTGAAAACCTTATTCTGAATAAAAGGATGCCAATCACAAAAGATCATATATAAAGTATAGAACACATATGTATTCTACTTAGTTGAAACATCCAAAAAGAAGATTCATTTTTAACTAGGGCTGGAAGGGATTATGTGACATAGTAAATAAATGAAAGTAAGTATAGTTTGGAGGAGGTAGAAGGATATTCTAAAACTGATGAGGATTATGATTATATAAAGTAAAATCCTTATTGAAAACTGTTTCTATATTTTTTTAAATATATAATTTGCTTTTCCACAATTGTGGGAAATTTACATATAAATTAAAATCTTGTTTAATTTTAAGCTTCTGTCCATTGCTTAGCTCAGAGGTTGCTCTGGGCCTGGCTCATAAGGTCCAAGCTCTTCTCTTGTCAGCAATCCATGGTCTTCCAGGCTGGCGTCTTACCTCAGGTCTTCTCTGTATAAAACCCTGGCCTGGCTTCCTTCAATGCCAGCTCTGTCCTGAAAGTCCTACAGGATGCTACTTTTGGGTCTTCCCTTTTATCTTCACAGAAACAGATGGGTATTTCTATAAGGCTGCATAGCCCAGGTCTATGAGAGAAACATTCCAGTAGCTCACAATCCTAAACAAAGCACCCTAGCAGATGCTTCTTTATCAGTGAGACCCAGACACATATATTAAGAAATTATTAAGATTTGAATGCTTCCTCAAATACTTTTTTCTACTGTGTGAGGACACTGAATTCCCAGAAGCCTGTCTTGCTGTATCTCTTCCTTTTCTAGAACAAGTCATTGTTGATGTAATCATTTGACTCACCCAGCTGCTTGTTTGTGTACACTAGAACACCATGCAAGCAACAGTCTTTCTTTGTCTCATGACAAAGCACTTAGGATTTCCTTCTGCTGCTGGGTGATCAACAATGGGCCTTTATTGGATACAGTCAGCAAGTAAACACAGTGTAATGGTGGCTAAATGTCTCATCTGAACTATGAAGTCTGGATTTCTCATCACTTGTCTATGAAGAGAATTCAAATGGCCAAATGAAGTACTATAATTAATAGGAGAAGGATTCTACTTTAGCTGATAAAATATTTGACTCCTGGAAGAGTTCTATTTTCCCTTCTTTAGTTTTCCTCTCTCTGAACAACTGTAAACATCTGTGCAGGTTGCTGTTAAACCAGCTGCTAGCCAACTATGAAAGTCTGGTTGATGACCACATACAAGTCCAGACTATCCTATGTAATGTTTATATGCTCATCAAAACTTCATATAGGAATGGGTGTGGGATAGCTCAGTCAATAGAGAACTCTTTGCAGACAAAGGACAAGCATTTGCTCCCCTGAACCCATGTGAAAACAAACACATGAACAAAAGCCAGACAAAGTGTTAGGTGCTTGAAATCCCAGCATTGAGAAGGAAGAGACAGGATGTTCCCTGGGCTCATTAGCAGCCAAGCCTAGCCTACTTGGCAGGTGCCAGATCAGTGTAAGACTGTGCCTCAAAAGGAGGGACTGTTAGAGCCCCAGTAGAATACCAAGGTTGTCTACTGCTTCTGGACCCATAATGAATGTTCATACACACACAAATGCACAATACACTTCCCTCTCTGTCTCTCTGACTTTCTCTTTGTTTCCCTCTGTGTGTGTCTCATCTCTCCATTTAGTCAAAATGCTGACTAGGAACCAAACCATTTTAGGCTCTGGCTTTCAAGAAGTCCAGTCTCTGTGGGAAAAAAAAAAAAAAAAAAAAAAAAAAAAGATGGCCCAAAGAAATCCTGTAACTTAAATGTGAAAGGAAATTGCCAAGGGAAAAAAGTTTAGTGCCATATAAGGCAAAGTTAAAAAAAGGGGGTGAGGGTAGGAGAGTGAGCATCAGAGAAATCACACTTAGAAGAATGCATGTGTGCAGAAGACAATGTCTGTCCAAAAACTGGAGCGTGCCCTGCCTGCCTCATGGACAGGCTTCAGCTCCTCAAGGCCCTAGTGCACACTCCAGATACGGAAGTTCCAGTTCATGCTCAAGTCATGAAAATATCTTGATTGGAGAGAAACTTGGTACCTAGCCAGCCTCCCTGACACCCCCACCTTTATCATCTCCACCTCTTAGGTGCAGGTGGTTCTCCCACAGGCCCCAGCTGTGGGGCACCCAGCACCTGACACGGCAGCTGTGGGGAGAATCTGCATCACCTAGTCTGTATCCTGTGGACTGGCTGCTCTTCCTCATCCTTCTTGCCTTTCTTATTCTCTATTCTCTTTTCACATCCCATATTGCAGCTATTGGCCATGCTTTGTTACCGCTGAGTTCTCATTCTCTGTTATTGTTGGTCCTTTACCTGTTTGTGGTCAGGTGAGCATATTGACCTTAGCAGTTTCAGGTGACAGCATCCTCATTACTTTAACTGCTATCAGCAGATCTATCTGCATAGTTATTTATTTAACTAGGTTCTCACACAGATCTGCTTATGATAGTGATAATAATAATGATTATTATTGTTATTATTTATTATTATTATCTGATAGTACTGGACTATGCTAAAGAATTTTCTTAGGGTGGATAGGGACTATAGTCTCTCATCTTAAAAGGTACTAGCACAAAAAGACTAGAGATCTAACTATAAGAAGAAGGGCCCTAAGCCAGTTCTACTTGTGGGACTCCTAAAATTGGGAGCAGGGGCTGGTTCTTGGGACCCTATTCTTCATACTGGATTGCCTTGCCCAGCCTTAATACAAGGGAATGATTGTACTGAAAAATAATGCTTATCACAAAAAATATAGAATAATAAAAAAATGTGAGCCTTGAATTCAGAAAGATTACTATCAATCTCTTAGGGGTAGGTTTTTTATCTATATAATGGAGGTAGTTCATGTCTCTCTAAAGTTCTGTGAAGATTAAAGGAAGTAAAATACTTAAAATGCTTTATACAGCATCAAATAAATGGCTGCTATTATCATTACCACCTACACTATTTCCTACTACAACCAATAAAGTCTGGCTATAACGTCAATGAGCTAATTAAGAGGTATGGATGATCCTGCAGGGACTAGGAACATCCTATTTGAAGTTAGAGTCAATCTCAGAATCACATATACCACTTATATATCAAAGAGTTAAGAATGGTGGAGAATCCACGTGATCTAGGATGGGATTCTGCCAGTAGAGGGATTCTGCCAGTAGAGTGATTCTGGATGATTAATGTAAAGAGAAAATGCCTTAGCTACTGAATGTTGGCAATATATATATATATATATATATATATATATATATATATATATATATCTCAACATGAGCTCCCCTGCCTCCAAGTCATAAAGGAAATACAAACCCATTTGACACTGCTAAAAGTTATATGCCCTGAGATTCTGATGATAGCAAGGATATTCCATTTAACAACATCTGCCCCAAAGAAATGATATGAACTCAACACAATTGCCATAAAAGCATCTCAACTAAAGACTAGAGGGCATATCTTTATTTTTGCTCCTTGCATTGTATTGAGCTTAGAGAGCAATTCAGAGTTTTATATCAAGTTAAAAATTATGAAGATTTGCAGTGATTTCAACAAACAGGTATGAATTTTGGATACATGCACATCTAAGATCAGAGCCACTTCAGCAAACAGCATGTTTGTACTATATTCACAAGACAGAAAGCACACAGAGATTAGCATCTCCTGAAGAGCGAGCCTCTAACAGCAAACAACGCTTGCATAACATGCTCAGAGCTATGGAAGACATTGTTTGAACCAAGAACAAAAGTCAGAGTTACCTCTAAATGTCTGTTTCTGTGGATGATAGTTGAGTGGTGGGAACATTTTATGGAGCCTAGGGCAGTGGGACTAGAACTTATTTCTAATGCATGAACTGGCTTTTGGGGGCCCATTTCTTATAGAGAGATACCTTGTTCAGCCTTGATACTGCGGGGAGGGGCTTGACCCTGCCTCAACTTGATATGCGCGACTGTGTTAACTCCATGGGAATCCTTACCCTCTCTGAGGAGTGGATGGAAGAGTGAAGTGGGGAGAAGCAGGGTGGGGGAGCTGGGGAGGGGGGAGGGGGGGTGTGTGACTGGGAAGAGGGGAGGGAGAGAAAACAGTGGTTGGTATGTAAACAAACAAATAAAATTTAAAATATAAATAAATAAATGCCTGTTTCTCGTGAGCTGGTAGCAGAGAGAAGGAATAATAGCTTCCCTTATGATCTTAGAGAGAAAAACCTTTGTTTTCCCAAATCAAAGTAATGATACAAAATTGTTATTTTTGCACAGACATTATCTAAAACTGACTCTGATCTCTTGTAACAAAATACCATGAATTCTAAGCTAATGTAAATATAAGTGCATGCTCTCCAAGAGCTGCTGAAAGATCACAAAATGTAGTTTTAAAACTTAACATTATTTGATTTGTTGACTAATATCCTCCAAAGAGAAGAGAACTTCACCATTTTCTCTTTAGTTACTAGTTCCCACCGAACAATTTGTCTTAAGGACTTTTCTCATTGTTTTCTCACTTTCTTGTGGTTTACTTCGCCTTCATCTGGAACTATAGGAATGGATTGCTCCTCTGAGCACAGAGATTCTCAAGGGCTTACTAGCAAGTCCATTAAAAAAAAAAAGAGAGAGAGAGAATCAAGAGTGTAAAGACTGTAGCTTCGAATAAGCACCAGCAAGTGGAAAGAGAAAGGTTAAAAAAAAAAAAAAAAAAAAAAAGTTAGTTTTTCCCTTAGGGTTGAGATAAAGTATTTTACATAATTCGTTTCAACTATACAATTTCTCTAGGTTGGATATAAAACTAATGATTTTGCAGAAATAAGGTCGAAGCTATGAGAAAGTTCTCATGGAAGATATGAAACTGCAAAATTGCTTTACATTCTAATACCCATTCTAAAAATAAGGTATAAAATTTACCACCTACATAGCTAAATAATTTAGAACCATCATTTTTAATATTGATACAGTATTTTATTACACCAACCTGTTTTTTAAAATGAAATAAAACTTTCATTATCCAAAAACACAAATAGTCACATTTATACTGAGAGAATTTGGAGTAAAAATAATCTTTCCTTAAAAAAGATTACCCCTCAAATATTCTTTAGAAATTAAACACAAAGTCATTAGTTTAATTTAATTCAACCAAAGGGAAATATTAACATTCAGATGACATTTTAAAAAGTTGAGACCACCAGCACTTCAGAGTCCTATCTGGGAAATTCATTCAGAGGCCCATAAATAATTTCCAGTTCTGATCATTGCAATTCAAAACAAAAACACATTTCCCCGCCTAAAAACAAATGCAGGGTTATGCTTCCAAGCTTACCTTCCTCTGGTGTTACTGACCTCCTGTGTAGGCACTTCCAGACCGTGGGAACTGAAATGGACTGCCCGTACCTTGGGTTATAGTGGTAGCATGCACCCATGGTGCTGAAGGGTGGTGAGCCTGTGGTAAACATGACCGACTCTCAGCACAGCCTGAAAGGAGCTGTGTGGGGAATGTGGCTTCCCTGCTCCATCACAGGAGCAACTGGTACAGTGCCACCTGGGAAGAACCTCTGCCTGGAGGGATGAGTCAACCTTCCAACTGCTCGGTGGGCAGACAGGTTCCACCACCTGGGGGGGGGGGAGGAGTGGATAGAAACCAACAGTTTCCTTCAGGACTTTCCTTTTGTTTTCTTCCTTTTTCAGGAGCCAGCAGAGATCACTTAGAGAAGAGATGCTTGCAGTTAAACGTACAACTTAAAATCCTTGACTTTCATATTTTAATATCACTCAAAACTAAGTTGTCTTGTTTGAAAAATGAGTGTATCTTCTATACCTGCCTTCAGAACACCTTAGGAATTTTATTTCCAGGTTCTGAAAGACAACCCCTTACTCCAAGTTTCAGAGTGACCTCCATCGCAACATTTAGCGCTAGAGGTAATCCTGAACTCTGAAAAACCACTGCATAATTACCTTAATGAGACTTTGTGTTTATATTATATCTTTTATCTAAAGAGCTCAAAGCATTTTGCAAATATATCTTATTAAGCCTCACAACACCCCATTCAGGAATGCTATACTAAGGTTTATTATTACCCATTTTACCAGGTGGGGAAACAGAGAGATTACCAATTAAATGACTCAATTTGAGGTCACAGTGCTAACTAAACACGGCATACTACAGGCCTCTTAACTATAATGTCCAGTCGAGTAAGAGACCTTTAGGTTGTCATAAGCTTTAGCTCTTAAAGACAGTCTGATTTTCTTTTGATGCACAGGTTTAGACAACAGAGAACAGATTAAAATATGTCAAATCATCAGTTAGGTCACATCTGTTAGTACTAGCACAAGTGCCCACTCCATTTGCTTTACATTCCCCTGTTTCCAAGGGCACCACTATCCCTCCCTGGTGGACCAGGCCACAGCGCTGTACAGGCATTGCATAGAGCGGTGAGTCAGTGAGCTTTTCCCGTTCCCCAGGAGGAGAGGACCTCTGAAGCAAGCACCTCTCCCTCACTTCACATTTTTGAGGTCATACAGATGATGGTAGTGTAATAGCTTACAGAAAAAGTCGAAACCTACACTGCAAAAGAATCATAAGGAAGCAGTGGCAATTTTATTTTCCATCTAAGACTTCCAAGTGTATCATCCTATGCATATTCACTGGGATTCAATACAGAATTATACAATTTAAAAATGAATTTATGTTTCTGCCTCCAGAGATTTGCACTCCTGTACCAAGAGATGTGTGAATTTCCCCAGGCAAGGATACACATACAGTCTTTTGCAGTTTAATTTGGCTGTCTTTCCATTTGGTGATTATCTCCTCCCCATTGTTATTTGTTCATGTGCATATAGCTACACTATTCTTTTAAGTGACTACGTTTACATTTCACATGCACATATAAAAATATATAAAATTTATGTTAACCTTTCCCATTTTATTTGCCATTTTTGGGCATTTCTTTTTATGTCTTATGAACTGCAGCAACTATCCATGTATGTCTAAATGTATGGAAATTTTAAGATATTTTTTATATGTTTCTCATTATTATATAACCTGCAGAATATTCATTCTAAAGCATGGCTGTTGTTCTCCACTGCTCTGTACAGAGAGATGCTTATGGCATTGTGAGTCTTGGATGAAAAAGCAAATTGTCACTTTTAAATGATTATTTTACAGCAGAGGTTTTGAATTTTTCTGTAAGATACTATATATAACTATCATCTATATGACCTCAACAACATGAAATGGGGGAAGGCTGCTTGCTGTTCCAAAAGAAGACACTGAGTTGGATCTCTAATACCCACATTAAAACAACAGCAACAAAACATTCTTAAAAGCCAATTGCAGTGGCCTGTAATTCCATGGAAGTGGAGACAGGTGAATTTCTGTGACTTGTATCCTGCTGGTCTACCCAGTTAGTGACCTCCAGGTTCAGTGAGATACTTTCCCAAACAATAAGGGGAAAGAAAGTGAGAAAGATATATAAACATTGACCACTGCCCTCTACAAAAACATACACACATATGCATGTATACACACACACACACACACACACACACACACACACACACACACACACGTAAACTAGAGAATGGTTCCCACGAACAGAAAAAAAAAGCCATAAAAGAGGTTGTAAGAATAGTATATACAATTATCCATCTGTGATTTATAGTTCATATTCTCCAAGGACTTAACAACAAAAACAAATCATGGTCTTTTGCCTACAGACAGGACAGTGGGTCCCATGTCTTAGAGAAAAATGTGTTTTGTAAATAAAGCTTCAATCACATGATTATCCTAAGCATGAATGTCCTATGAGGCTGCTTTGTGCCTCCTCACCTTCAAATCACACGAGAGATTCATACTTATATTCAAATCAATGCCAATAGTGTTTTTAATGTCTTAGACTGCCCATAAACAGGAAGGCCAATGGCAACTTGGCTCCAGTGGTATTTACCACTGTGTTAATTTTATTTTCACAAAACACAAGTTTGGAAGTCCTATATCTGTCTTTTCAATTCCTAATAGTTATACAGTTGGTGAGATTACTTTTTAGTCTGAAGATCTTAAGGAGCAACAGAAATCAAGAGCCTTAGGGCAGTAGCAACTGAACTGGCCTTCCATCATTGCGTTTCTTATTAGTGAATTTATTTATTTATTTACTAACTATGCACTTCAAGCAAACAGTGTAAATCAGATACAGCCACTGCTTTCAAACAGCTGAGCATAGTCAGGGCAACAGCCAGAGAAAGAGATGAAGAGTAATGAATGCTCTTGAGGCAAGGCCAAAGCCTCCTGGGAACTTCCACAGCTAACTAAACAGTGAAACAAGTTCCGCTCAGCTCACAGAAGAAGCACTCTGCCTTCAGTCAGTAGAAGCCTAACCTGACTTTCATTTCCTTTTCAAAGTAAGGGAGCTAAGAATGCTAACAATTCCATTTGTTCCTAGTCTTTCTCAAAATATTGTTGTGTTCTCGAAGCTCAAGGAAGTACATGATTGTTTTTGTCAGAAAGAAAGTTGATTTTAAACCTAGCAGTTCTTTAACAATAGTAGTTCTGAGAGTGTATGCTATAGCATGAAGTTTAGGTGGTTTAGAATGGGTTTTATGAAAGTTCTATTGCTTTTAGGTCATACACAATAGTCTTGTCTTTTCAACTGTCTGCTCACAAACAGTTTTATGCAAAGTTTCTAGATGTCTGAGTATAAAACAAGCAACAGAATAAACAACTAAGCCAACACCCTGACATCACCTTCTAAATAGTCCCATAAAGTGATGCACTAATAGGCACTTCTAATGGCCATTGATGACATGTAGGATGTGAGAAAGTCCTTACTGTCTATGCCAAATTTACAAATGCTGAATTTGATCCATGCTGCTACTCCAAGTTTGTTCTGACGAACAGCGAAGGATAAAGGTCTCTGCTCAGACTACTACCCTTATTTTGCCTCATAATCTGAAAGGAGAAGTGATTGCTAATATTTCTCAAGTGCCAGGATAGTGAGAAATTGATGTAGTAAAGAATTATAATTAATATAAATAATGGTAACATCAATTTACCATACATTATATGTCAAGCATTGATTTAAATGTTATTATCTATCTATCTATCTATCTATCTATCTATCTACCATCCCTTATAACCACACCACTAAGTAATCATTACTAATGCCTCATAAATGAACAGGTAGGCCATAGAGTTTAAATATTTTGACCATATTCTCATAACTTAATAGGTTTATAGACTATCTACACTCTTTTAACTAAAGCTCAAAATATGAATTTGCCTCTAATCCCCCTCTTTCCCTTAATTTCAGATTATGAAGCCTATTTAGCTATTCTGGTAATGTTTTCCATACCCTGCCTTTTCTCTCCAGTCTTACGCTTATCACACATTAGCCTTCTCCATTCTAGCCTTTTCCCACAGTTCACTCTGGCATTTGGTTAATCTTTCTGAGTCAAGGCTGAGAACATGCCCCTCCTCAGATCAAAGGCCTTTTATGGCTTTAATTTTCTTTAAAATTAGGTATAAACACTCCTGTGCATGACATTTGAGTCTCTCTTCAGAACGTTGCATATAGACATGATTATGGAATGCCGGGTGAATAAATATATGGATGAAAACAGTCACTATGGAAAGAACTGTCATATTGCTGCATATGTCTTTAAGGCACAAATAACAAGATCTTCTAGAGTCTATTCAGTCTTAAATTCAAAAATACCCAGGAAAGATAAAACTTCTGTGCTGATATAGTGCATATTTAATAAAAACCAGTTTGAAATATCAGAGAACAGAGCCAAGCCACGAAAGTCAGAGAGCGGTGACTCACTCCTTTAATCCCATCAGTTGGGAGACAGAGATCCCTCAGGATCTCTGTGAGTTCAAGGCCTGACAAAGCCTGGCAGTGGTGGCATATACCTTTAACCCTGGCTCTAGGAAAGTTGAACCAGGAAGTGAGATAGCTGGGCAGAGAGAGAGAGAAGGAAGGAGTTCAGCTTTCCCTGCCACTTCCCTTTTGGCCTGAGGACTGAGAGGCTTGGAGTGACAGGATCCGTGGAGAGAAGCCCAAGGAGTTGGCTGAGTGAGAAGCAACTGTGGTTTGTTTCTCTAGCTCTCTGATAGTTCAGATTTTCCCCAGTATCTGACCCCAGCTTTTTATTATGATACTAAATAGAATCCATTTGATAAACTTGAAGGCAGCATATATGGGCAGGCGATACTGGAATGGTTGTTGATCAGAGACAGATATTTAAGTCTCAGTATGTAACAACTGTTTGTCTTTTCCATACATCCTTAGTGTTTATATTAAGGTGTTCTGTCCTCCATTTGACCTGGAGGTCACACTGGGTAGAATCATTATGTTGCAAGGAAAGTGGCATTAGCAGAATAGTATGCATTAGATCCTATAAGCTTAAGCCCCAATTTTCTAGATGTAGTTCAGCCCAGTTACTCCAATGATATAAGCCATCTGCATCTCTTGATTTTGGGCTCCTCTTATAGCATCAAGACTGTCATTACAGCCTAAGAATTATACTCTTCTAGCTCAGTAAACATAGTTAGGAAGAAATGTATCAGCCAAGCTGCGTTCATCAGTGAATAAGCCATGTAAAGTCAACTGTCATTGCCCAGTCCTAGGTGGCAGAGGGACCTCCAGGTCCAGGAAGATCAATCAGCATTATTCTAACCGTACGAAGAGAGAGTTGAAAAGGAGCTTCTGAAAGGAAAGAGGAGTGCCATTCTCAGAGGGGAAACAGGTGGGAGTGCAAGAATAAAAATGTTAACATCCAGTGTGAAAGAGTTAAGTGATGACTGTGAGGTCACAGCTTCTTGTTGGGCTATTAGAGCTTTTCTATGTCAGTCAGAGATTCTGACTAATGAGGAGGCACCTTGGTCCACTTCACCCACCTTAACTGTTTGCTTGAAAGTCATCCAGTCCCTACCTACAATAGGAAAAGACAGCAGCCAGACTTCCTAGAACTTCCTATGTGGGACTGAGCACTGGGGTCTCTTCAAAGCTCTTCTGTGATCCTAATACACAGTGAGAATTCAGAAACCCTAGAGAGGAGAAGCTTTCAATCTTCACCATCAACACATAAAGTACTGCTATAATGTCACTGTACCTCTCTTGTCACTGCATAATTAAATAATGGTCTCCTAGAAGAGAAATCTGAGAAACTTGCTTTCATCTTTAGAACTGGTCCACAAAATATGGAAAGGCAAAGACTAAAATCAGTCAGACCTTACAAATAATGCACTCTGTTATACCCTTATTACAGTCTTCTTGCACAGAAATTTGATACTAAATGAGAAGGGAGGTGCTTGATTTTTATTTTTACACATTTTCTATAAATTAGAAAGGGAATTACTTTATGGTACCTTGTTTGCTATAAAGGCAAACCTTAAAAATCCTATGCATTGCTCTTCTCTGATGAGACTTTGAAGTTGAACTCAGAGGCAACTCAGTGTAGGAACATCCAGAGTACACAGCATTCCCCAAGCCCACCTGCACTGTCATGAGATTTGCAGATAACTCAGAGTGACTGAGTTTCTCTATACCATTCCTTCCTCTAAAACTGCCTGACAACTCATCAATTAGACTTCAACCAGGAAGGACACAGAGTGCTCTCAGGTGCAGAGGGTGACCACCAGGTCCAACTTGTACTTGTTCAGCTTAAGAAGGTCACCTCTCTCAGCCCATGCTTATTATCCATACATTGATGCGATTTCTCAAAGATACCCTTGTAGGTTCAGCAATAATACAGAGAGATCTCCAACAGATGGTAAACTGTGTTAAGTGTTAACTAACATCATTTGGTAGAATGATTTTGTCTTAAGTCCCATCTTGAAGAGTAGCACTGATGGGAAAAGTTAGACCCTTCATGGATCATAAGCACTACCTAGGACAATTCAAGTGAACAGTCACACAGAGTAAGTATCCAGGGGTGTTTTGTTCATATATGCAATCCTCAAATTTTGATATGTAAATTGCTAATTTTGTTTGGTGAACGTTTTTATAGAATCTCCCACCATCTGAGTTATCACCTTCCTTCACACAGGGCTATTTAGTAAGAGGTTTGTTAATATTAGATGTCTAATACCTAACTTTCTAAGAAGAAGTTGGCCATTTATAGCCTGAAGAAAAATGCCAAATTGCCTTCTAAACTGTTTTTTATAAACCCTCTTTTTGTGGTTAAAAAAGGGCTCTTCTTTGCAATAAATCACTAAGTTGAGACAGAGGTTCCTAAGTGAGATGATGATAATGATGTCAACCTCATAGTAAAATTGTGGAAATCAGATGAGATAAAGAAGATGAAAAGGCTCTGCGAGTGACAAAATACTGTGTGAACATGACACTTATACAGTGTGGTTCTCACTGCAGGTACCACAGCTGTTAACTTCAAGGGTTACCCTGGGTCATGTGGAGGCATACACCTTCATTAGAGACATAGTTTGTTACTAGGCATCATGTGAGGGCACACAGGAAGTTCTAGATTTCAGAGGAAGAAAGGGGTAGTGTCCCAGGAAGCACAACTGTGAGGAGAGCAGAATTCCAAGCCTTTGTAGACAGGCAAAAGCTAAGCACGGAGAAAACAAAAGAGAATGGTGGACAAGTAGTTCTATAGAGCAGGATGGAGCACATAAAAGAGAGAAGCCTGGGGCACAGCATCTGTGTCGGAAATAGTATGTGAGATGGAAATTGGAAAGAAAGGTCAGTGTAGGTAGATGGTGAAGATAGGTCACCTTGTATGTACACTCCATACTCAGTGAGGACCTCCAGACTTAACAGAAGCAGTCCCAAAGGTTTAGTTGAGAGGTCTTACTATTTCTACTTGTCCTTCTAGACCAGGAGAAAAAGGGGAAGGATGGAGAAATGGGCAGAAAAGAGAAGGCTGCAAAGCCTGGCAGCATGCCCAGAGTGGAAGCAACTCAGCAGACAGGAAGAGGAGTCAATAAAAGAGCAGTGTAGGCTCCAGGCAGGTTGGAGCAGAAACCAGAGGAAGAGGGCTGGGAGTACAAATTACTGTAGCAGCTAAATTGCAGGGCCATGAAACCTGAAGGATTCTGGATCCGCCTTCCTGGAGTGGCCTCTGGCTTCGGAACCTTGGGAAAGAAAGCTGATACTCATAAATAACCATGGCTGGGAAACTGCATCGTGGGAAGAGTGTTGAGTAGAGGCAAGGGGGTTCCTGACAAAGAACTGTGGCTGGCTAGAACTGCAGAGTTTGCAGGACGCCATCATGGATACTACATGGGGTTTTAGAGAAAAGCATATGGCAAATGCTGCAGAAAGCCAGGCTGAGTTTCTACTGTTATCCAGGCACTGTGTTGGGAGCTAGAAAGGGATGATGAGGTAGGGCCAGGCTGACAAGGGCAAGGGGGGTGTTTTGCATCTTTGTTTGTTTTGCAAGACAAGGTTTCTCTATGCAGCCCTAGCTGTCTTGGAGCTCACTCTGTAGACCTGGATGGCCCTCTGCCTCCTGAGTGCTGGGATTAAGCTGTGCTCTACCGTGCCCACTAGGAGTTTTCATTTTACCCTCTAACAGAGAAGATGGGGCCAGATCCACTTCCTTCAAGGAACTTTTCTCAAAAAGAATCAAATGGTAAAATGTAGCATCATCATTAAACCACAGATTTCCTTCCACATTAGTCTCTGAAGCCATGGTTAATACTCCACGAGATTCAGCATGTGCCCTAAAGTCCTGCAGCAAACTAGATTCTGTCCACTCATAGACCACCCACTTAACCACACCCCAAAGAGATGGATCAGGACAACAAAAATAGATCACGGGGCTGAAGAAATATCTCAATCAGTAAAGTGCTTAATGTGCAAGCATTAGGACCTGAATCTACTCCCTAGAACCATCTTTAAAAAGCTGGGTATGGTGGTAGGATGTAGGAGGCACTTGTAATACCAGCATGGGGGAATCCTTTGGATCTCTGGCCAGCCAGCCCTCATCTACCTAGCCACTTCCAGGCCAAATAACAGACTGTCTTAGAAAACAATGTAGGTGGCACCAGAAGTTGACACTCCCACACCGCACACTCATCATGACTATTAATTAAATGAAATCCAGGAATATATTTTTTTATGAAGTAAGAACTAGATGACAAAAAAAATTAAAAAACACTAAATCCTCTTAAACAAATCAAGTCTTAGGGCATATTAAGGATACTTAGCCAAAGAAAATCTGAAATACGAATACTTTTAAAATAAAACCCAGCTCCATTCAATTGAAGCTCCTACTTGAAATTATGAAACTCCCTCTTTTAGTATGGGTCTGGTAAAAATGGCATTCCATTCCATGAAGAATTCTTCTCAGTGTAAGCGTGAGTGACGTGGATGGGACCCGGCTATGTTTCTAGGGGATCTCACAGCCTGGCTTACTCAACAGACAGAGAGAAAAGAGGAGATAGTGAGAGGGGGAAATGAGTAGAAAAAGCTGAGAAAGGAGATAGAAAAGGCAACAGGAAGGAGGGAAGAAGGAAGAGAGAGTCAGATACATGAGATAAGAAAGCATGCTGGAAATAGTAGAACACTCAGATGTGGAGGATCAGAAAGGGCAGTTGATCCATGTGGAGGGGAAGCAGGGATAAATCAGGGACAAAAAGGATACGGAGACAGTGTAACAGGACTAGGATGGATGGAGAAGCAGAAAATACACAACTTACCCTTCAGAATAAAAGAAGGAAGGAGGAGGAAGAGGAGGAGGCTTGTAAAAAAGCAAAGGCCACAATTTCTAACAAGGCATTGATCAGCTGAAAGTTTGCCATGGTTACTGGCTCTGATTCTGGTCTGCGGGTTTCTGAAGAATCTCCACAATTCACTGCCTTTCCTGGGATGGCAACTGTCTACTCATTAATCAGCAAAATCACTCTTTCTAACAGAAGGATTTGTATTCATGTGACACTTCAAAGTCCATTTGTTAAAAGGACTCCTGGGCGCCACAACAGGCATTATACAGAGGGTGAGACATCAAGGTATTTTGTGTAAAGACATATTTTAAAGCCCCATTTGCATAACTGTCAGTGAAAACAGCAATTAGATGACAATACCTTGTGATTAGCTTTCAAAAATTAAAGGTGAGAAATAAAATCACTCAGTGAATACAAACTCTAGGTCATAAAAAAGTATGCACTTTAAATACAAGTAAAGTGTCATTTTTTTTTTTTTTTTTAAAGGAGATAGACCCAAATTGAGTTGGAGTAAAACAAGCCTGAGATCTGCACATTGGCGTTTTGCCTGCATGCATGTCTGAGTGAGAATGTTGAATCTCACTGGAGCTGGAGTTATAGGCAGTTGTGAGGCACCATGTAGGTTTTGGGAATTGAACCCGGGTCCTCAGGAAGAGCAGCCAGTGCTCTTAACTGCTGAGCCATCTCTCCAGCCAAGCCTGAGATCTGAATGGCAGTGAGCCTGAGTGACAGCCAGGCTATTCAAAGGCTATTTAAATCAGCACCTGCCTCCTCCCTCGTCTGTTCAGTGAGGTGCTGCTGACTTTGAAGGTGCCTTTTAACTGACGGGTTGATCAGGAATTTTATGATGTCTACTTTATGGTATGCACCTTGCCAGACACCCCCACATGCATGACTTCAGAGAGCTGTATAACATTCTCTAAAGTGGGGGTGATTATTCCTACTCCAGAAGAGATCAGGGAATTGGGCCCATGCAGTGGGGAATGGCAAAGCCAGGACAGAGTTCCAGGCCGGACACATTTTGTAAAATATCAGATGGTTTCAGTTGTTTAGACTTCTAACCATGAAGAAATTGACTGGCACCCAGAAAATAGGAAGCTGGAAGGAATAAAAATAGTATGTACTTTTTCACTCATAGGCTTTTAAATACTTCATAACGGAATACTGTTATAGACTGAAATGCCTTCCTCCTAAATTCCTATGTTGAAGCCCTAATCCACAATACTTCACAACCAGAGAGTAGTGGGATTTCAATGAAGTATTTCAGTGGGCCTGAAGCCAATCTGTCTAGTGTCCTTGAAAAAGGAGATACTGGGATCCATAGTCCCCAGGTGCTCATGTGCACAGAGGGATGGCCCCCGAAGGGCAGTTGTCCACAGCCAAGGAGAGGGGCCTGAGTTTTAATGGTTAGGGTCAGTGCTCTAAGAAGCAATTTATCTGTACACTTAATGTATGAGTGCTCTGTATTCATTTACATCTATCTGCATGCCAGAAGAGGGCATTGGATCCCATTATATATAGTTGTGAGCCACCATGTGGTTGCTGGGAATTGAACTCAGGACCTCTGAAAGAGCAACCAGTGTACTTAACCACTGAGCCACCTTTCCAGTCTCTTGAGACAAGCTCCTTCTCTGGGAATTCGAGGCTTGGAATTGCTGGAAGAAATTCCACTTCTTGTCATATCTTGATTTAACAGTCTGAATGCCAATGTGAGGAACACAAGTGTCCACTTAGAAAATCCTCATTGCTTTCAGGTATGCGGGTTATGAAAGGAACCTCCCTGCTGGCTCACTCATCTCCCGTTTACAGCCTCTCAAATGAAGAAATAACATGTCTGTGGTTTAAGGCACTCAGTGTGTGGTATTGTCATCTAGTGTTATGACAGCTCTTACAAACCCACGCAAGTACTCACTGTGTGCCGTGCACACTGAACTCCAGGTATAAACATCATGTGATCAAAATATACTTATCAATGTATGAAATTTAGGAAGAATAAATAAAAATATTAATAAAAATGTCATAGTAAATAACATAAAGGCTATAATACTCTCAAGAGTTCATGATCTTGAAGGAACCACGTAAAAGCAATTCAAAACTGCCTGCAACTTCAGTTCCAGGGGATCAGACTTTCTCTTCTATCTGTCATGGGCTGCTTGACATACACACAAATATACATAAGTAAATAATATTACAAATATTGTTTAAAAGCAAACAGGCAATTATAATAAGGCATGTTAAATGCTACAGAGGGACAACTACACTGTGCCATCGCAATTCTGGTGTCAATAAAATACTGTGCTATGACTTTGATAAGATAAATGTGCATTTTTAAAACCCAAGTCACTGAGTGGTATTTTTTAAATAATGTGTTCTTCCAGTTTTATTGTCAAAATACCCAGTATATTAGCATTTGGTCATTAGCTGGGTTTCTTAGTGGAGGTTAAATTCCAGGCTTCAGCTTTTCCACATGTGGAATAAATAATAACATTTACTTGTAAATGCTGTTATGGGGCTGAAGAGAGGGTCAGATGAGATGATGTCTATGAAGATATATGGCAAACTCCACAGCCCTGGATTAAAGCTAGTGTGAGTGGGGTGACGACTTCTACTGATTCAACTGCACCCCTTCTGATCAAGGCAATAATGGTTGCACAAAGAAGTGAAATTTTAAGATACCTGGTTATCACTGGTCATCAGCACTTGCTGGCTATATGAGTGAGGTCCAGCTTACTTTAAGATAGACTCTTAGGGGCAGAGACGCCATCACTACACATTTCACATGAATCTTTTACAAGCTATAAATGTAGCATACAAAAAGCTTCCTGCTTCCACCAGCAAACATCCTTCCAGATGACAAGGCTGCCTTGTGCTCTGTGTGTTCTAAACAGATGATTAGATCATTTTGCTCCAAAGTTAACAAGCCTCCTGAGCATCCAACATACCACCAAGAAGTTGATGAGAATGACTGGTTAGGGACTTAGAAGGAGCAGAGTAAAAAGTACAACCAGTATATCCTAGGACAAAGCCCAACTCAGATGACAGATGCTCTCTCCAGTGCCCTTTGATGCTATTTAAATAGATATGAGAAGGTGCTTCAAGAACCCTGCTAAAAACAGTGAGTAGACAGACAAGGCATGCATCACATTCATACACCTACCTTGACCATCTATACCAGAAGAGAACACAGATGAAGGCACGGGGTCTAGGATGGGTCCTGGGTGCTGTGCCTTCCTCCTCACCCAGTGCAATCATCTGGACTAGTCAGAAGACCAGAAATAGAATTGACCGTATCTGGATAAACAAAATATATTCTTTCCTTTCCTTTCTTAGCCTGTACCATTCTAATCATTTCTAATCTGACTGTAAATAATTCTAATTGAACAATCTATGAGTGGTGGTGGGGGGATGTCTTTTCAATATAAGATCCTCTGAGCCTCAGTGCAGCTCCAGTTTCTCTAGGACAGTTTTCCCTGCTATCTCCTGAACTGTGAACAGCAGAAATATTATTTCACACACACTCACACTCTTTTCCTTTCATGGAACTCCAACTTAACACACTCTGGGGCAACTGGTATTTCAGGTTTCTGTTTGAAGATGCCACCTATCAGGTGACATTACGTTTTTCTCTATGTAACTCCACGTTATGCCATTCGACAAAGGAGCTTCAGCACAGGACTGGCTTAATAGTATGAGATACAGCTATTTCCTCTATTATTGTCACATGGCTGTATTATATTCACTGGCCATACCTCCAAACATTGAGGGCCTTAGTGATTTGTTTCCTGGATTCTCTTACTATTTTCTCTGCTAATTCTATATAGTGCTGCAACTTGGATTCTTGCACCACTGTCTCCAGCCCCTCAGATAGCATGCCATGTCCTGCTGGGACCTGCATGACTCTTAACACCCTCTAAAAAAACTCCTTTGTATCCAAATGGAAGAAACCCAGAGGGGCTGTTAAGTCTGTAAGCCCACATCCCCCTCTACTGGACAAAATATGAAGGTACATAGGCATCTGGGAAAGGACCATAGAATGCTCTAGACTAGAAAAGGGTCTCTTGTTTGTTCACTGCCCTGACTGCACATGAGCAAGCAGAGACCTACCATAGCGCCTTGAGTCATAGAAGTCAGGGGCAGCACTATGGCTCTGTTCCAGGTGTCATCATCCCATGCAACTACACACATCCACAGTTCAGTTCACCATGTCTGTGCAATTGAGTTCACAGGGATTTTCAAGGTGTAAGTTAATACTTTCTCTAGTACAGAAACTCAGTGTTGGGAGACAGAACAGTATGATGCAGTCAAGATCTGGGCACCCATCTCAGGCTCAGCATCAGCAGCCTCCTTGAGACTAGACCAGACAAAGCTATTCTTCTATTGCCTCCCTGAACAATACAGGAGTGAGAACAGTCTAGAACAAGTCTTCACTATGCAGACATATGAGGTCTAGGATTCTCTGCAAGTGACAGTGTTCCAAAGTACAAACAAAGTCAGTGTGGCAGCGTAGAGGAAGAGTGCTCACTGAAATGCTCCGTATCTGTGTCCCAGTCCTGGCTCTAACACCAGTCAGCTGCTGGCCCTAGAAGAGTCAACTCTTCAGAGCTTCGGCTTAAGAAGAAATGAGGTTGTGTCTGAATGCTCAAGTTTCTATGTATTAGAGGCTGATACACACACACACACACACACACACACACACACACACATGATGATTGTGGTTATATGTTATATATTTAATAAAACCAGACTGGAAAATCAGAGGACAGAGCCATCTCTTCCAGCCTTTTTTGGTTTCTTTCTTTTTGTTTGTTTGTTTGTTTGTTTTCAAGACAGAGATTTCTGTGTAACAATTCTGGCTATTCTGGAGCTTGCTTTGTAGTCCAGGCTGGCCTCTGCCTCCCAAGTGCTGGGACTAATGGCGTGCACCACCACTGCCTGGCTTGACTGTGGGTGAACCTCTTCTCTGATATTCCTGACTGGTTTTATTAAATATATAACATATCATCACAGATGATAACCACCAGGGTTGACATTTTCTTATAAGAACCCTAACAGCTCCAGGAGTATGGTGATACATAAAAGACAAACAGGATTATTGACTATTCTACTTGGTTTATAATAAATGCAACTGAGTATACACTGAACTATTTGTTTAGAGTTCAGAAGAGCACAATTCAACATACTGACTTCCCCACTACCAGCATACAAAGCATTTATAAGCCATAGCAGAAAACATCCAGAAAACCACTGTCCTCTGTGAGTGGTAGTGCACCCAACAAGTTACCAAATTAGACAGTGGACTCCGTTAATCTTAAATATAAATGTAGCAATTCGCATAAAAGACAAGTTAAAATATGGTAGGTATAATACTGAGCTGTACGAGGTTAGCTCTAGGGGCAGGTAAGCAGCAGTGCTGAGCTAATGATTGTACACACTCTCAGGGAGAAGAGCATGCTTTTCAGGCCAACAGCTTCAAGGCAGGATCTCTACCTAGCTACATCACCCACCACTCATGTCATCGTGCTCCCCACCCCCACCCTGCCCCCAGTCAAAGTTCCACATTCACAGATGTAAGAGGAAGCAGCAGTGCACAGATACCTCTCCTTTTCTGGGAAATCTAAAATTGCATTGGAGTCATAATGTTTTGCAACTAAAATTACCATACAGCTGAAATATTCTCTTCCTGGAATTTCTCCCTTCAAATTACCTTTCAATGCTTTCCCTCTTACCCTCTCCTGCATAGTGGAGATTAATTAATTATCAATCAATTAATTAATTGATAATTAATTAATCAATAGCTTTTTATATTTTAGTTTACCCAAAAATTTTGTTAAAACTGTTCAAGTCCAAATGAAGCACAGTTCTGTCTGACTCGTACACAAGACTATTAAGACCTAAGAAGTTATAAGTACGATTTCAGAACTGGTACCTGAAGTTCCTTTAAGCAAACAGTCTTTTCAAAAGGCCCATGTAACATCTTAAGACTCTTTGGACTCTCTCTTTTAGGTCTCCCATTGTAGATCTGTGTCTCTCAAGACCCAGAAGAATGCCACTAGAGTTCACTGAGCTTACATAACACTTGTAAAACACATTAACATGGGCAAATTTACTATCAACCATTGTACCAACAATAAACTACCTAATCTTTAGGTTAAGAAGCTATAGATTTTCCTGCATTAGTTAGAGGTCACAAGTGATGGATTGGCTTATATACTTTGCTATTTATTAGGATTAATGTGAGCTCTGTAGAGAAAGGAATTAGCTTGGTTTTTTTTTAGGCATACTTAATGTTATATAAATCATAACAAATATCAGGGTTTATCTATATACAATATACAGTGATAGATAAAAATACCAAATAACATAAAATTGCTAAACTTAAATTAAATATATTTGATTTCATATTATATTAGTCAAAGTTCTCTGAAGAAACCACGCTATGCAGTGTGAATATATTTTCCAAGTGTCATTATTTGATTAGCTTACATTAGTAATTTGGGTAAATCAACAATGACTTTCTCTCACTGAAGAGGCATAAAACATAGTAGGTGCTAAGTCTACCAAGTTGAGTGTCTTAGGAGGTCAAATGTGGTATGAAAAGGCCAGTGGATTCTGGGAAAACTGCTGGTCTTCAGGGTATTCTCAAATTTATGGGAAGAAATATAGCATCTTCAGTAGGATATAAGAACTTGCCAGCAAGAGTGAAGACAAGTAGGCAAAGCAACAATTTCTTCTCAGCCTTTTATATGGGTTGCTATTAAAAGTAGGCTTCCATATTTGTGAGTCATCTTTACTCAAGGGGATACATGAGTAAAAAAATGGGACTTTATTCTATAAAAATAAAAATAAATAAGAAAAATATCAAGATGTTTTAATACAGAATTCATCATGGTGTTAATAAATACATGACCTCCAGAGTTATGTATATAAATAGGCATATGTGATGGTTAAGCTTGAATGTCAACTTGACTGTAGGAGAAATCACATAAAAGATAAACTGAGCTCTTTCCTTTCTGCCGCCGCCATGCCATCCAGACTGAGGAAGACTCGGAAACTCCCGGGGCCACGTGAGCCATGGCCACGGCCGTATCCGTAAACACCGAAAGCACCCAGGAGGCCGAGGAAATGCTGGAGGCATGCATCACCACAGGATCAACTTCGACAAATATCATCCAGGTTACTTCGGGAAAGTTGGTATGAGACATTACCATTTAAAGAGGAACCAAAGTTTCTGTCCAACTGTCAACTTGGATAAATTGTGGACACTGGTCAGTGAGCAGACACGGGTGAACACTGCAAAGAACAAAACGGGAGCTGCTCCCATCATTGATGTTGTGCGATCAGGCTACTACAGAGTCCTGGGGAAGGGAAAGCTCCCTAGGCAGCCTGTCATCGTGAAAGCCAAATTTTTCAGCAGAAGAGCTGAAGAGAAGATAAAGGGTGTTGGAGGCGCCTGTGTCCTGGTGGCCTGAGGCCCCTCTGGGAAAGTTAATGAAATGTTAACGTTTTCCAAAAAAAAAAAAAAAAAAAAAAAAAAAAAAAGTAAACTGAGCACACTGTGAGGAATTTTATTCATTAGCTTGGTTTTTATCTGTTGGGTCTCTTTCCATTATACCTAAAGGGGTGATAAATCATGAGAGGTATTTTTGATGAATGACATATTTACTTTTGAATGTCTCATGATTATAAACACACATAAGCACAGTGACAGAGCTGTGTACATACATAGCTTAATTTCACAGCATATCATTTCATAGTTACAGGGACATCACAATGTGATTAAGGGCAGGGGCTAACAGTTATTGGTATGTGACCAACTCTATTTTGGTTCCACCTTTATTCAGATGCAATGATCTCTGTCTCAAAGACAGGATTGTCAGAAGTCTCTTTAAAAGTTTATGGTACTGAAGAGGTGTACAACTCTAGAAAGAATATTAAAACTACACACTTTCGCAAACATATGCCGTCTGCCCACACAGACAAGGACAGAAGCACATGCAGAAACAGAAACGGGGAAGCTTCACATCTTCCACCTCCCACATCTGTGGAGCGGCTGGTAAAATGTGGCTTGCTAATTTTATAACCTATTTCAGGATGGAAATTTCAAGTAGTTTCATTGGTGAACAATATTATAGTAATTTCTTCCTGAAAACAGAGAAGCAAAGACTACTCACTGTAAGAGATCCACAGAATTTGAGATGTAACAAGGGCCCAGGTAAATTTGTACAAAGTCTAAAGCAATACTTCCTGCTCTGGTTTTTATTACCATTTAAAAACATATTTTATCTACCATGTTGGATGCAAGTCTTTTAAACTCTTCCTGGAGTAAAGTAAGACTAAGACTTAAGCCTTTTAAAAAAAGAGGCAGAAACATGTGCACCAACCTCACAGAGATTTTTCTAAGAACCTGTTAACAGTGCATGAGAATGTTCTATGAAAACAATAAAATGTGTAGCCACAGATGCCTAAATTTGGTAGTATGTTTTTCTTTTTTCTTTTCCTCCTTCCCCTCTTCCTCCTCTTCTTCCTTCCCCTCTTCCTCCTCTTCTTCCTTCCCCTCTTCCTCCTCTTCTTCCTTCCCCTCTTCCTCCTCTTCCTCCTTCCCCTCTTCCTCCTCTTCCTCCTTCCCCTCTTCCTCCTCTTC